>JAHMML010000014.1:1156900-1193836 GCA_020341155.1 Eciton burchellii
GGGGGGGGGGGGGGGGGGGGGGGGGGGCGCTAGGATCCCGCTCTGCTGCGAGATGGCTTGTTTCTCCCCTTTCCTTCCCCCCCCCTCCCCCTCCCCCTTGCCATCGTAACGCAGGAAACGGACGTTCCAACAACTATTTCCTGCGGCGCGGTGCCGGCGCCGGGACGCCACGACGGATCGCGTAATTTCCCGGCGCGATTTGGCTCTCAGCATCCGGGCGCCGTTCTTTACCGGTGATATCCGACCCGCCGGGCATCTGATTCCGGGACACGCGAGTCAGAACTTAAATCTGGCAGGCAAATGGACGACGAGCATAAATCCCGTACGTAGCGCACGTGCCGGAAATGCCGCGAATATATTCCGAGTCAGGAGCGGTCTCGCGCGCGCGCGCGCGCGTTCGTCGGAATGGCGGCCGGGCGTGCTTATAATCGCCAAGGATAAATCCGAAATATAAATTGGCCGGGACGATTGCGCGCGAGACGATTGGATCACGATTCGTGATCGGGAAATCGATCGCCGATCGTTTCGAAAGATTAACGATGCGCGTGCAACCGCGCGCCGGAATCGCGTGCTCGGATCTTCCCGCGCGAAACGGAAGATCCTCGTGTGCAGCGAGGACGAAGGGAAACCCTTTATTCAACACCATCGATCCCTTCGGGCTGAAACGCTGCTCATTGGAGCTTTGTTGTTCGCCCTTTAACAGCGTTAGACGGCTTCTTAATCGCGTTAAACGGCGGCGTAGCGCTCGATAATTCATCGGACTTGCATCCATCGCTGCAACGTGCTTCGATATTCGCGGAATCGCGCAGCGAGATCCGTTAATCGGTATCGATTATCAGCGATTTCGAGACATCGACGCGCGTGGAAATGGAAATTCCCGCGGCTCGGAACGGATCGGACGAGAATCGTTCTCGAGAACGAACGATCTCGTGACGCCACGTGGGCGAGTATTACTTCATAATGAGTAAAATCGCCAGATGAGAGAGATCATCAGCGATGATGCGCTTGCGAGCCGCTTCCCTGCGGCGGGGAATGCGTTAACTGAGATTAATCATATCAGCGAAACACGCACCGTCCGTTGTTGGTGTTATTGTCGTTTTTCTTTTTTCTCTAATATGAGAAAGGCCGCAAAGGCCGAAGGGAGCCTTTCCCAAGGCCGCTCGCATGTAATTACGACACGCGATTTAAAAGCTTTATGCCCCCTAACGAGGGGAGCCGCTGCAACCGTTGCAGCGATACCTTTCCCCGCCGCCGTTATACCGGCATCAAGAACACCCGGGATAATAAACCTGGCGATAAACTGAAGCAATTCGCATTCTCGCGCGTGTGTACCGTTCAATTAATTAAATACGCCTGGCTTTTTAATTAAAGCGTTTTTCTTCCCTTTCCTTTCGCTCGACGCTGCGTCCGATTCCCGCGCGCATTCACGGAGCGCGGCCGCGTTTAATACGAGGATTTTAATTAAGCATGTATCCCCCTCCCTCCATCCTTGCGCGATATGCTTATAACGAAATCGGGAGATGCCCGATTACGTTTGACACGGGGTCGGCACGGACAAAGGCGCGCCGACGACACGCGCAAGCGAAATCCGTTAATCCGGCGGGATTAACAAACGCTTCTGCTTCCGCGATTGCTCGCGCGGACAATCGCTCGTCCAAGTGACGTGAGATCGATGGAGAGCAGCCCGCGATCACGAGACTGGAGACTTCCGGGATTATTAGTTATAGCTATTTACTAAAATAACTCGCGGGTGAAAGCTCGAGTGTACAAAGAGGTCACCGCGGGACATTCAGCAACTTTTGATGAAATGCACTTGGGCCCTTTGAACATCCCCCGTCCCGGCAAGTGCGCTTTAATTACACCGGCCGATCTTCGCAGGCCTGAAAGTTTTAATGACAGCGCAGTGGAATATATATATATATATAAATATGCGCAGCAGAAAGAAGAGCAGGAAGAAAAACAGGGGTCTCCGGGACCTTGGAGGGTTACGAACCGGTCCCGCGGTAAGTTCAGAGGCGTGACACGCGCCTCCTGGCCCCTCGCCTTTTCCCATGTTGATTAAAAATCCCGACGCGAGCAACTGCTAATAGACCCCGAAGCAGGCGAATCTCCCACCGATGTAAGCCGATTAAAACTTCGTTAAAGGTATCCCGAGGAGTATGCTTGCCTGCCTGCCTCATCGCGCGATGAAGATATCCCTTTCAAGATCGTAAATTCAGCCCGCTCGCAAGGCATCCCCGTCATTGGATTTCTTCGCATTCAATTAATCGCTCGCGACTAGCCGCGAGCATCGATCAATGTCCGCGCTTGCGGGCGCATCTCGCCTCGATCATTCTCGCGCCTCATTCTCAATCTGTTTAATGGCGATAATCGACGATAACAGATGCGACGATAACGGACGCGTTCGGCGTTTCGGCGGGATCGCGTGAACTCCAAAAGATTCGCCCTCGCTCTCCATCAACGTTAATTCGCCGGCGATCGCGACGAAAGATCGGCGCGCAGAGGGGCGTTAATTAATTACGCTTCCAGCGTAATTTATACGCTTCCTGGCACCTGCGATCGCGCGCTCTCTCTCTCTCTCTCTCTCCCCTGCCCCACCCCCTCCCTCTCCCCCTCTCGCTCTTTCTCTCGCGGGAATAATAGAATTCGGCATGCACATAAATACGGCGGATTTAGTTTTTTAATCGCTTCACCGCTCGGGCGCCGCTCTACACTCGATCCCGATGAATGCGCTCTTCCCTCCCTCTCCCCCCCCCCCCCCCCCCCCCCCTTTTATCGCGTACGGTCCGGGACGGTATGGCGCTGCTGGCCTTTATTCAACGACGTGTATGCATCGATGATGCATTCCCCGACATCTGTGTCATTCAGGGGGCTAATTTCAATCCTCGGAAAGCAATATCGCCCGCATGCATTTTTGCTATGTAAAACAGATGAAAGGAAAAAAGAAGGGAGGGAGAGAGAGAGAGAGAGAGGGAGAAAAAAGTAGCCCTTTCAATATCGGGATTGTGCACTGCATTCGGAACTAGGAAGCAAAGCAGAGTCATACGCGATCTCGATACAGTTCGTCGAGAATGACGACAGAATAAGAAAGGAAGAAGAGGAAGAAGAAGCAAGGAGCGCTTCTTTATCGTGCTCCCCCGCGAGACTCATGATCGAGTTTTCCCGAGCCTTGACGGGAACGTTAATTCATCGGAAATCTCTCTAGCACTAAACGGGGCGCGAAGGGGAGGGAACGAAAGGAGCGGTAAGGGAAAAGGCTCGGCGAAGAAGCCGTCATTGACGTCAAATGACGTCAGTGATTTCCGATACAATTGTCTCCATCGAGACTCGCCCCCCTCCCACCCCGATTATTTCTCGTTCGGCGTCTGAGGAATAAAAAGCAGACGCGCGAGACCCGTTATATGCGCACCCGTTAAATGGACGCAACGGTATAACGCAAAATCAAGCGCGGGGCGTGTCGCGGACCGTTCCATTCCAGAAGATCAAACATCGTGGCGGGCAAAGTTAATGTTACCCTAATACTCCCCTGCGATCGACACGCGCGCTAACCGCGAGTAGTAATAATAATCATAATAATAATAATCGACACCAGCCGCATTTCGGGCTGTCGAGTTACCATCGCGGTGGCAGATCGCAGCGCGCGTTTACGAGGCGCGTTTTCGTTCGTCGGAGCGCACGCGATGCGCGGCTCCGTTGTGATTACACCTAAATAGCGGTGAAACGGGAGAAAAGCGACGTCGCGATATCCAAGGTAAGCCGACGCGGCTCTCTGGAATTGCTCGCACACGTGATACCGTAAATTAATGTTATTCTCATAATTAAAATCTTTCGCGGCGGAATCCGCGGAGGCCGGCGCCCGCGCGTGTGTTTGTGCGCGCGTACGCGCGGCGCGGCCATCAGCAGAATTGCACGAATAAAAATTTAATCTGCGCAGATATCCGTTTCCCGTAATTCTGCATAAAGAGTTGCCGGCGCGCGGAAAGCGCGCTCGAGCGATACCGAGCGATCGCGCTTCCCGAGATGAGGGAAACATTTTTCCCATCTACCCTCTTCTCTCCCCCCATCGATGATCACGCGGGAGAGACTATCGAATCGCAGTAGGAGGGCTCGCGCGGCATACGCCAGAGTTCGGGACGCTTTCTCTCTCTCTCTCTCTCTCTCTCTCTCTCTCTCTCGCCTTCGAGCGTTTTCAGGCGCGCGACTGCCGGGCTCCCGGCGCGCCCGTTTCCGCTCGTCGAATCCTTAGCCGGCGAAACTTCAGCGGTGTAGTCGGGACGCGTTAATGCCTGACAAGTAGATCCGCGTAATATCCAGGCAGAGAGAGAGAGAGAGAGAGAGAGAGCGCGGTTCGCAGCACCCCCGGGACGCGCTTCGCCACCTGGAAGTATACGTGCACGTGCGTACACCGAGACGGCGCGGGGCCCGCGGAAGTGTACCGATGGCGCCGGCAACACCAAAGCGTTGCAGTAATTCATTGAAATTACCTGTTTCAGAAGCACTCTCTCTACTCCACTCGGCGCGGCGGTGCAACGGCGCCGCGCAACGGCGGGCGGCGCGGCGTAACAACAATAGTAAGGAATGCATAATGGAAGGAAGCGACGCCCCGGGGCGGTAAGGTTGCCGCTGCTATCCCGGGAGTGAATTTTAACGCATGGAGATTGTTGAAGGGTGACGCAAAGGGGCAGAGGGGGGATAGAGGGAGCAGCAGCGCGCGCGGCAGGCCCGGGCGGACGCACGCGGGGAGGGGCGCCTTCTTCCCGCGCACAGCCGGAATCTCGTGCGAAATTCGCGCGCGTTACGCGACGACGACGACGACGACGACGACGATGACGACGCGAATCGGGCGGGAAAACGCTGTCTTACACCACCAGCACCACCACCAGCACCACCACTCCCCCCCCCCTCCCTCGTCGAGCTTGGGGTGCGCTCGTGACGAAGTTGAACGTGACGGGAATCGTCGTCGGCGGAGATAACGAGGGGCTTTTACGTCGCGCGACGATACTCTCGTTCCGCGTATGAATCTCGCGTTAATTACGGCGGATTCTGCGAGCGCGCGGGATGCCTCAAGATGAAGAGCTCGCGCAATCTGCCCCGTTCCTGTTCCCGTTCCCGTCCCGGCCCCGTCCTCTCCCCTCCGAGGACGATACTCGCCGGCGAAATGTCACGACGCTGTTATATTGCGTTATATTGCCCCGGCATGCCTCCCCGCTCGCGGAATACTTTGCTTTTTTACGACTACCATGAGGAAAGGCAAATCGGAGCGTCTCATCCGGCGCTCTCTCTCTCTCTCTCTCTCGTATGTCGCATTTCTTCGAGAGCCTCGCGTCGCGTCTGCTCCTGCTCGCGCAGCATAAAATCGCGTATTACGGAAACGAAGATTTGTATCGTCCCGCGATCCGGAGGAAGTAAGCCGCAGACCACTTCCGCGTTCTCCAAGTGACGTCTCCGCGCGGCAGCCGCGGCTGAGAGCTTCGCCAGCCTCCGCTCGTGCAACGCGATGTTCCAAGCGGACGACAATCGCAGCGAGCTGCTCCTTATCCACTCGCGCGCATGGAATTCGCCGCTGAAAGCGATCGGAGACACGCGGATGCTCCGCGCTCGTTCACCTCTCTTCGGGGAGACCCAGGGATGTGCGAGGCAACGCTGAATCGAACACGCGCGGCGGATCTTCGCGCTGCCTGCTCGGCGAGGAGCGAGGACGGGCGGGAAGCCGGATACACGGGAAGGGAGGACGCGAAAACGCGAGGGATTCCTCCGAACTTCCGGCGACGGGGTCACCGCTCGGCAGCAACTCGGCAGGTTGCTCGCGTTGGAAAGCCAACTCGGGGAAACTTGCTCGATTCGCCATCGAGCGACATGCCTCAGGAGATCCCGCGTGTTTTCTCTCGGCGCCCGCTTTTATCCTCTCTCGGACAATCCTTCTTCCTCCGTCTCCCTCCTCCCCGTCCCCGCGCCAACCTCGTACCGCAGCTGCAATCCGCAGCTCGCTCACTTCCGCGACGTGGCTTCCGCAGACCTCTTCAGACTCCACGGATCGTTCGAGAGCGGAGATACGCGGCGGATTGTCAAAGTTTCATCGGCGCGCGCCGCGCGCGCATCTCTCGGCGTAATCGCGGTCCCTCGTCTCGCGATTTGCCTCGCGGACGGAAACGCCGATCGTGATGAGGTATCGTCGAGGCCGACACCTTGATAAACTCGATCGCGCCGGAAAGTTGCTTGATCTCGTTCCGACGAGATCGACCGCCGAAACACTCGAGCAGGAGATGATAATAACGAGCTGACAGCGCGCCGCGGGAAATTCGATAGAAAAGTTGTGGCTGCATCCCAAACTCGATAGAATGGCAGACCGAAAAATAGTTTATCCCCGGAGCTATTCCGGGAACTATCTCAAACTTGATTCGCGTATCAGTGATCCGCCGGGGCACGTCCGTTTAACGTTTATTACTGTGCGCCAGCGCGCGCGAATTAAATGCCCGAGAATGGAGAACGAGAACACGGGACGAAGCCGCGCTATTCCGAGATACTCCGGAAATGCGCGAGGCATCGGACGTACAGACAAACATGACTATCTGAGTGACTCGAGTGACTCGTGGGATAATTCAAGATAATTCATGAAAGCGTCGCGGAAAGCATCGCGCTGGAATTTATTCACTCCCGCTCTCTGTTCATGTTTCTCTCTGTACCTTGGATATCTCCGATCGCAGAATCGAGATAGCCGATTGACGGGGCATTGCTAACAATCGCCGGCTAAAAACGCGGGCGCGTTGGAAATGAATTTCCAACTTAACGGCATTTGCCCAACGAAAGTCGAAACTCGGGCGACGCTCTCGCCCGAGAGCGGAGGAAAGAAAAATCCGCGAATGTGCAAGCCCCGCAAAGCCCCGAGGTCCGTTTCTAGTCTGCGAGTACCGGCAGACCCCGTCGCTTCCGGTCGCCGACTTAATCGCAACGGATGGTCCACCCTGCCGGGATTCCGCCATGTAACGTGCGAGAGAATGTGCGAAGCTTCGCGTACGTGTAAGTTCGCGCTCCGATTCCGGTTAACGCGGCTGGCGGTTAAAATGACGTTTTATGCGGATGGTCGCGCGAAAGTAATGACACAGGGAGGGAGGGGACGAGATAGAAGCGAACCGGCCCACTCATGAGGCTCTCGCACGTCGATTCGAAGAGATCGATTATCGCGCTTCAGATGTCAGTCGCCGAACGCTACGCGAGATCATGATCGATAACTTGGCGGAAGTTTCGGTGTTCGCGGTTTCTCGCGATAAACCGGCCGCCTTCAGGGATCACTCGCGGTTTTAATAAAGGAGGAGAGGAGGGTTCGTTGCGTGACGCGACCAAAGTTGCGCGATAAGGCTGCTTAAGGACTCGTTATTTTCGATCATGTTCTTTCTCGTCTTCCGGTGTGTTGTGTAGTTGTTGAAGGCCACACCGACGCAACGACGACTACCTGAACGGTGTTCGGAGTCCAGTGGGCGAGCCAAAGGGTTTTCAGAAATGGTGCCGGGTTTATTGCCGGCAAGTTTTACGAAACTTGCCGCGAATAGCGGAGAGAAACGAAGAAATGTATTAACTTAGTCTCGAGAGAACGGACAAACGCGAAGATTGTACTCGCTTTTAATTAACAGAATCCTTCTTTATTGCGCCACGTTGCCCGAGGCATTCTATCTTTCCGTTTTCCGAAAGTGAAATGTATGTATATATATAAAGAATTTCTACATATATATATATATATATATATATATATATATATATATAGAATAAAATGGCGAGCGAGTGAATAAAATCAGCTAAGAAATTGACTCATCGGATCAACGTGAGAATAAATTTAAAATCGGCCCTAGAAATAAATATTAATTAAATTCCCCCTTCTCGGGAGCATCAAGTATATCCATATCCGGGATAATCCCGGAAAAAGAGATATTTTTCGGTTAACATTTCGGTGCATAATTATATTTCGAAAACTCGCGCACCGCGGCTCCGTTGGAAATAAATATCCCGGGAATCTTTTATTCAATTTATAATTTTAATCTCCGTTGAAAATTAAATCTGTGTACCGTTTCAATTTTACGGAGATTGAATCGTTAGCGCGCGTGCGCGCGCGCGGGGAGGGGGGACCAGCGGGCGTTTCGGCGCGAGATGGCAACGCGAGGCAGGCATTAATACAATGTTTATAATTAATGCTCATAACGCTAGGCTACAGGGGACGGCGGGGACGGGGGAGGAGGGGCAGGGCAGAGAGAAAGGCACGACGCGCGACCGGGTTGAAATTCGGAGCGATGAACAGCTCGGATCGCTTCTCATGCGAAGCGGCATGTCGCGCGTTACCGTGCACCCGCCGGCGATCGAGATACCAGACATGCTTTCAGATGCGATAAATCGTGTGTGTCGTCCTATTCAAATTGGCGATAAATGTTTAACGAGACGAAACAATCGGGCAAGACAGATACGCGTCGACTGTTGAAGCGCGGACTGTCACGCAAGATCCGACTCTCCATCGCTTCATGGCGGGATTCGTGCAGATAACGCCTTTGTTAATATTAGTTTTATACCGTGTGTACATACAGGTCGACATCTGGCCGGTATAGAGGTCCAATAAACATTGGTAAGTATCTATAAGGGAACTACATAAATCCACGGGGTTATAATGGCTTTTCGATAAAGCCGCCGCCCTCCCTCCCGCCCTTCCCCGGCGAAGGTTGCTCCAAGTTCCATAAATCATGATATTTCCCGTGATACAATGCTCTCCACCGGTAAAAAGTAAACAGTGCACACTCGGCATGCCCGCTCTCGTTCGCCCCCCAACTCTCCCCCCCCTGCCCTCTCGCTATTTCCTCTTTGACCGTAAGCGCGATAACTCGCACGAACGCCGCGCTTTGAACAGAGAACGGGCTTTATACGCCGCTAATGAAGCGCCGATCTTATTAGATCGCGCTTTTCCTTCTTTCTCTCCTTTTTTCTCTTCTTCCCTTCCGTGACGTGCGCACGAAACGCGTCCGAGCCTCGTCACGTCTCACTCTCGTCCGTTTGTCTCTCTCTTTCTCTTTCGCGATCCTCGCGAAATGACGTGTCGCCTTCGGCAGAGGCGCCGCCGAATGCAGGAACGCCGCGAATAAATGTATCGGCATAATCCCGAGGAGTTTGCGTGGCGAAAGGCGCTACTCCCTCGACCCCTCATTAACAACCCTTATTTCATTAGACTTCTTCTTCTTGCCTGGAATCTATCTGACCTCGCCGCCAGCCGGCGAGCACTACCAGCAGCGGCAGCAGCAACATCATCACCGGCGCTTTCTCGTCCCCTTTTACACTTCCTTAACTCCACCTGCTCCCCCTCGCTTTTCCGCCTGAGCCATCGTGCATTTTCACGGTGCGAAGAATGCCTGATTTATTTTCTGTCGGCGGTCGAGTAATTTCGCCCGTTTGTCTCGCTAATTATTTGCCGCCGCGACGGCGGCGTAAATAAGATCAACCGTCATTGTCCACGAAGACGAACGAACCGCCGGTCGTCCCGGGAAATTGTCCCGCGAGGACCGCAGAGCTTGTCCCGCCGAAATCCCTGTGTTTGTCATTATTAAGCGACATCGGGCCGTGCGATACGTCAATTAGACTCGCGAGATTTATGCGAGCGCGCTGCCTTCACGGCGATCATCGTGAAGATTTGTCGGCAATTACTTTGTATCGTGACATAGTAGCCTGCGCGTGCAACGTGTCTTCAGCAGACCTGCCGATAACAGCGATATCGAAACTTGACGAAACTTGACGATATCATTCTCGAACGCATCATTCTCCGCGCTCGTCGGCGACTTGAGAGTTCGCCTCGATTCTTCCGCGCTATGAATCCGTAATTAGAGTTATTTAAGATGTTATTACGTCGTCACGTGCGTCTCGAGGGGGCGCACGCACGTGGCGTACGCGAGGGCGAGCCTCCCCTCGAGGTCGCGCTCACGCGAGAAAGTAACTTCGGTGATAAAAGGACATCGATCTCGCAGGACGCCGACTCGCGCGATCTTATATTGCATGCATTGAACACGCGTGTTCGCAAACAGAGACGACGTCCTCGGTTCATCGATAAACGTTAAGAGAGAAAAAGAGAGAGAGAAAGAGAGAGAGAGAGAGAGAGAGAGAGAGAGAGAGAGAGAGAGAGAGAGAGAGATGGAGGGGGATATTACACCGAGACACTGCTTTCTCGGGGACCTTATTCGCTCCAATTCCCGCGATTTTCCGAGATTTTCACCGCGAAAGTATTCCGCGAACCTGTTATCGTCCTTATTTACATCTTTCGGAATCCGACCTACTACAATACCTGCCCGCTCCGCGGCACAACGTTATTCTCCGTATCTACATATCTTTCATCTCGAAGCCGTGTCGTTTCGACCGTTCCTCTCTCTCTCTCTCTCTCTCTCTCTCTCTCTCTCTCTCTCTCTCTCTCTCTCTCGCGCGCGCGCGCGCGCGCGCGCGCGTAAAAGCATCCGAACACTGCGGAGAAGGACGGAGAAAAAATTGGGATTAAAAGGCTTTGTGAAAGTTCGCGCGCGAATACGCTAGCATTCTACGTGCATTCGAATTTCACAGTTCTTTCTCTCTCTCTCTTTCTCTTCCTTTCTTTCTCCCTCTCCGGCCGGATGACTAATCGGATGGCAACGACGCATTCGTAAAGCCGAAACGCGCACGAGATGTCGGACAAGTGCACGAGAGTGCTTCTTTCTGTCTCGCCGTTACGCGATCGATGTCGAAGGAAGCTTCTTTCGATCGACAAATCCAGTGCCAGGTGTCTGTCTAGTTATCGCGTTAACGGTATTGTATTTTGAGTAATCTGCTTTCGCCAGAAAAGCGTTCGCCAGCGTACATAGAGACGTCGCTCGACATCCGCTCCGGTCAAAGATTCGGCGAGCCCGGCGAGAGATATCTCAATTATCCGTCCTTTTAATTTCTCATTCTCTTCTTTCATCTCGTTATCTTGCTTAACGAAGACGCCGGCGCCCTTTCTTCACGGCGAAACAAAGGAATCGGTCGATCCTTTCTAATTGAGCCCAGCGTCGCTTACGAGCGTATGAAATCGCTCGTCGGGGAATTAGCGCGACTATATCGAAATGACAGAATCGATAGCGAACAAAAACGAAGTCGAAACGCTGTCGGATGGAATTTACACAAACCGCGTAATTAGCGACTGCTTAATTGACGGGAGAGTCCCGAGCGGATTATGTGACCCGGATCATTATGTAATCATGCCGCATTCAAAGTTAACGTTCTGCCTTTCGCGCCCTTTCGCGCTCCGGATCGATGTCTTCTGATTTAAATCGCTCTCGCAGAGTTGGAAAGTCCGTAGACCGCGTCGCGGTTCCTCGGTACGTTCTTACAAATGCATGCAAATGCAACCAGATAAGTAGGTCACTCGGCGAGTAGTGGAAATGAAAAGCAGAGATCATTTAATCGATCCGTGCGACTCGTCTCTGCTTTCGCTCGAAGAGGATGAGATCTCGATATAAATGTTTTCACGCGACAGACATTAGTACTTATTCCTATAGCTTGGATCGTAACATTAATCGTATCGTTTTGATACTTTCTCCAATTTTTGCCAATTTTTGAGTAACGTGTCGCCGAGTTCGCGATATAAATTAATTGCCGAAAAATGCCGAGTTAGCCGTGATTCAAGCTCGAAGCAACATTTCCTGTCAGCCATTCTCATCGGCTGTCGCCGGGAGACACGCAATAAAGCATCGCGATTGTAGTTTGCCGATTAAATAAATAAAACGCGAGATACATGCTTAGACAAGTGAGCTATCGAGATTTTCGGAATATATCAATTTCGAGGCGAGTGATTCACGCATCGATCGAAAACGTTTCGGGCCAAATGATTAAGATCCGTTTACCGGCCATCGCGTGGCGCGATAATCATTCGCTATGATAACGTTACGATATCAATTATCGTCCATTATTCTAGGTTGGCTACGCGCTCGGTAATAAGCATCGATCATATTCCTACGTTGGCAAAATATAGCGTGTATAATCTATCATTTAGCCCGCCGAGGTAAATGTGTTCCTTTTGTTGCGGCCGCCGGCCACAGCGCCGAAAGTTGGGCGTTTCAATTATCGCGCCTAAAAGAGAGAGAGAGAGAGAGAGAGAGAGAGAGAGAGAGAGAGAGAGAGAGAGAGAGAAGCGATGAATCGTCGAGATCGCATTATGCCGCCGGCGCGATAATTAGATCGACTTTTATCGCTGGAATATAAACTTCTTAAAACGCGCGATGTGCTAGTTAATCTATTATATTATCCAAGATAATAATAAATGTTCTCCCTCTCTCTCTCTCTTTCTGTTTCTGTTGCACAGTGGTGGAGAGGCGTCCTTTTCGTATCTCCGCGATGACAACGGACGCATTAAAGCGGCACAAAGCTCGTCGCGACCTCGCATCATAGCGTAGCGAAAATAAGGGTGCGAAATGGAAAGAGAAAGAACCGATAACCGTTTCTGCATCGCTTTATTCGCCCTTGTGAAAGGCGCGCTGCGGTTCGCGGCAGAGATTTTCTAATATCCCGCGCACTTTTAGAGTGATACTCGCTCGTTATGCCTTCCACGATGGGGCGAGTACAAAACGCGGCCCTCTCAATCTCGCCTAACGAGGCAGCGCCGTGTTCGAATGCGAATTTTATTGAATCGCGCGCGCCCGCGCCCTCTCGATTTTATATATTTGCCCTCTTATCGCTAATCGAGTCGTTGAAAGCGATCCGCGTGTGCCCGCGTGCTAATGCGGTCGAATAAAGCGGATGCCGCGATACCGTGGCTCGGCACGGCTATCCCGCACACTTCCGTGATGTCCTCGTGACTGCCTCTCCTCCCCTGCCCCCCGGTTCCATGCGTTTCCGCGCTTTATCGAAGTTGGCGGAAGCGGCACCGCCGAAACGGAGAAGAAGGAACGCGACGATACTCGTTACCGCGCGCGCGAACTGCGCTTGCGTTCTCTCGATATTCGAGCGGCGGCGCTCCAACTATTTGCATGCATAGCATTGTATGCATAAATCCGCCGCGAAACGCCGTCCAACGATACAATAAGCGCGCGAGTGAACGCGCTGAGAAAACGCGCGGGATAAATGCCTTTAAACGTGGCATTTAAAGGTTTTGCGCTTGGTTTCGGGACGGCGTTTCAAGACTGCGCCTAATCGGGCCGAGATATCTCGCTCGGCGGCAATTAATATCGCTCACCTGCAGCGATGTGCGAGACCGATTTCGATAGTTGGATTAGATGCTAGATTGCCGGTGCAATTTGCATCGAGAAGAGGGTTCATAATTTTCACGCGACGCCGTGGATGCTCGTGTATCCAGAGCCATTTTTAATCAAGCGATCAAATATTGACCGACCCGGCGCCGCATCGTCATAAATTGCACTTGTAACTTGTTCCTTTTTTCAGCTCGTCTGACCTCGCCTCACCCGCTCCGATGGGGCGTGATTCGCATGGAACATCGTCGAATCGGACAACTCGCCCAAGTTCTTCAAGCGGAGATTGCAGAGGTCTATCTGGGATCTTGCTTTGATCAGTACGAATCCGAGCCGATCCGCTCGAGATTCAGCGAGGTTCGTTTAGATCTGGCGGCTTCGAGCAAGATCGGCCAGGACAAGGCTAGACCGCAGATTCAGCGAGGTTCACCATAGGCGTAGACATCCGTCCGAGATGTGTTTTACGCAGAGTACGATGATCGTCCAGAATTCTTGCTCAAAGAGCATTCTCATCCGTTTAATCGCTCGATCTCGGGATAAATCCTGGCAGGCGCAGCGATCTCTAGGATAAACGACGCAAACAATTTCACAACAAATGCGCGGTACAGCTCCGGGAAAGGGTCCTCTTACCGAGACCTTAGCGGGAGGTAGCTTGAAGAGAGGGCACTCGGGGGACCAGTAAGGAAAAAGGTTTTTAAGACCGCGATGATGTAGAGAGGAAACGGAGGGAGGAGAGCGCGAGAGCGCTATGAAAAGTTATAATCATCTACATATCCGTGCGTTCCCTCGAAACTTTCGAGCATCGAGTGTCCTCGGCCGCTTGACGTCTCCGTAACGGCCAACAATTTACGGGCTGCAGACAGCAAGTTCCCCGGTAACGATATTTCTGCCGGGGACCGCTTTCACGCTCCTTCCCGACGCCGGACCGAGCGAATCGCGCGTTCTCCTCTCTAAATTAAAAAGGTCCGATTTTTCGGACGGTGCGCGGTGCGCAGCGCGCACACGCAGTCCGGAATGCGGGAGTTTTACGTTTCTTCCCTCTGCAGTTGCCGGTTACTTCGTCGATGGCTCAATAAAGTCCGCCGTGGGGGTGAGAAGGCAGAGATCCGATTCCAAGTTCGGCGCATAAAGAAAACTTGGCGCGCGCGCGCGGCAAGTCGGGAATCCCTTTTAAGGGATTATATTTTATAACGATCTAACGTTCGGCGTGATTTCCAAGCGCGGTTGGCGAGCCACCTCCCGACATTCCGCAACGGAACGGTGGCCGCGGAACCGCAGGGACCGCTGCGGGATTCTCCATGTCGTCCGGCGGAGACGACGCGTGTTTTCGAGGTATTTTCAGCGCTTCGCACATCGGTCGCTGCTCCAGTTAGCATTAATATATTATTCTAACCAAATCTCCTATAAAAGGGATGGCGCGCAAACTGCCGCTCTCGCAGTTTGCCATCCCGGCACCATAAACATAATTCACGCGTGGCGCAAAATCTCACTTACGTTACCAGATTTATTATTCACGTCGTTTTGCCGATATTAAGTTAAAGCCGATAGCGGCGGTACGAGTTGGGTAACAGTATTTGATAATAGTTCCCAAGCCGACGCTTAAATTCCTAATGCGCTTTCTCTGCGAGTAAAGGGAGCGCGGTTATTGCACATTTGCGGGGAGATGTTTGCAGAGTACGAACATATTGATATTGCAAAACGCGGAATGATGGGGTGCGGCGTGCATATTCATCGGGCTCACTTTACGAGGCGGAATCGGTCCGTTGTAATTGTATGTAAAAATGCAAAAGAATGAAGACGAATTATATATATATATATATATATATATATATACACATATGTATGTACATATATACATATACACTTGTAGAGACACATACAGTGGCGAAAGACTGGATTAATTTCTGTAGAATGACCTGCGAGCTCAATCTCGACGCTCGTCATTCCGCAGTGCGCTGAAAAACATTTATAAAATGTAGCAGCGCGATACGCTTTCGCGAGAGAATTATCCACAAAACACGTGCGATTTATATTTCCACCGTTTTATCGAGCTCGCCCGAAGAAACCTGATATCGCGCGCGCGTGCGCGCGCGCGATGATTAAGCGCGGGCATCCATATGCATGCGAGCGTATGAAAATCAGATTAAGATCGACGATTCGAGATGATGCCGCGCACTCGTCACGGATCCTCAACGTCTCATGAATTTCCCTTCACACGTATCGCGTATTTCGTAAAATGATTTGACTCTGTACGCTCCGATAATTCATGAAACGCCCGAGAATTCCTCAAATCCAGCGCGCCGGTAATTCCTCTCGTCGCGTTGCATCAGCCGCGCGCGTTTTCCATTAAGGAAACTTTCGGCGATACAGAATCCATCCGTAAGAACATTTGTGACATTCCCGGCCGGCGCGCAGGGAAGAAACCCTCCGCGATAAGGTCGAGCGAGTCTGAAGTTCGGTAAACCGGCGGCAAGAGCGGAGCGAGAAAAAGGAGCGGGCGGTACACAAGTACGCGCGAATAATTGAAATTTCACGGCGGACATTATCGATCTCCGATATAACGCGGTGGAGGGGAGGGAAGGGACCTTATTCCGGATTCCGTTTCGCTCTTGAAGCCATTTGATTAAGTATAGAGAATACGTTAGGGAGAGCGCGCAACTCTCGGACTGAAACAAACACGCCGCATCCCGGAAAGCCGCGTTCTCCTCCTCCTGAAATTTTGACGAGGAGCGAGCCGCAACCGTAAGAGCTCAGCTGGCTGGCTGGTTGGTTGGCTGGCTGGCTGGCTGGCTGGCTACCTAGTTGGCTGGCTGTCGTTGCGAAATCGCTGCCGAAAAGTCGCCGGAAAAATCACGCTCTCTCTCCTTCTCTCTTTCTCTCCGTGCGGAAGCTGCGCGGCGACGTCCATAAGTGGTGGAAGGAAAGCGGAGAGGTGGGTTCTAGTGGTCTGGACGTGCAATTTTTCAGAGGCATCCCTCCCACCGCGTGACAGCGACCGAACGAGAGAGGCAGGGAGAGAGAGAGAGAGAGAGAGAGAGAGAGAGAGAGAGGGAAAGAGAGAGCGAGAAAGAAGGAAGTAGAGGAGAGAAGAACGGAGCCCGGAGATGGAGAGAGTGGAGAACGGTGGTTGTAAGCGTAATATCGTGGCGCGAGAGAGGAGCTACACCTCGTTCCGCCGTTCCCTGCGAAGTAACAAGAAAATAATAGAAACGAGCGGCGCGCGTCTGTATAAACCAAGAGTAATGTGGCGCTCGCGCGCCTAGGGATACACGGATTACGACCGGCTTCCTTTCGGCGCGCCGTGGATTCATACGGGGATCAGGGCGACCCTTTCCTTATCTCTCGCGATATCCCCCGGCCGGCATTCGGCGTATCTCGTTGACCCAAATGCAATCCCTATCTCCGGCGCGGCGTTTCCGCGTATGACGGAACATTAACGCGAAACAAATAAAAGCCCGCGTATTTAGAGCGCGCTGCGCGCAACTCATCTGGTCGTTCTGCGTCTCGCTCCGCTTCCAATTACCGGCCGTGATGTACGGGCACGACTTTGTTTTCCGCGTCGGTGAAATGCGCAACAATTCTGCCTGATAACTCACATCGAGATGCGTGCGCGGATACATTTATAAATATCGCGTGTCGCGTATTTAATTTGCATAACGCCGCGTAAGCTAAACTAGAAAATGGGACAAGGAGGGACCGTGCGGCTTTTCTCTTTTCTTTCCCTCTCTCTGCTTTATTTCTGCTTTTTTTTCTACATTAGTTCCCGCCCTTCTCTCTCTCTCTCTCTCTCTCTCTCTCTCTCTCTCTCTCTCCTATATCGTAATAACTGGGTTTCAAACAAAAAGTTGTACGCGCGGGTGCGATGAAATTCTCGCGTATGACGTGGTATTTAATAAAATCGGAAGGGGAACGGAAAAAATGCGCTACTTTAATTAAAATTAAAATCTAATGAACATATTTAAATCAAAAAACGCGCGTAAAGGGGAAACGCGCAATGCCGCGTGTATGCCAGAATCGAGAGAATTAATTAAAACACGTTGCTGGGAAAACGTCGATTTTAATCCGGCCGGTGGGATTTTTCGACGGAATTAAATCATCGTTATTTGAAGTTAACGCAAATCAATCAGCGACAATGCCGCGTCGCACTCCTCGCATCCGTGTCGCTAACGATCCGCGCGCTCGTCTCGCTCACCCCTAAAGATCTACCCTCGCACCAAATTCCTTTTTCGAACGCTCGCTGATCTCTCCAGCGTGCACTTTCATTGCGCGAGCCACGAGCCGCGGATTCCTGACCCGTCGCGTCGATTTAAGCAACAGTATCATCGCTCCGATGGCGGTCAAAGTTCAACGACGAGGGCTCGGCGAGCCGGATGCATTTCGATGCGGGTTGCCGGGAGTTTTATTGAAAGAATTCGCGCGACGGGCCGAAGAAATGAAGCTGGACCGCGCGGAGAGCAAAGTACGTGAGAAGATTCAGGGAAGAGAGAGAGAGAGAGAGAGAGAGAGAGAGAGAGAGCGCGTGCCGACTACTGACGCAAATATCGCGCGCGCTGGTCCAACGTTGCCGGTCGTGAAGCGAAAAGCCGGGCTTGGCATTAAAATCGTCGCAGGACAATACTTTTGCCGGCGGTGGCTTTTATCGCCGCGCGCGAGAAAAGGCAGAAGCGAAAACTGCGAACACGCCTCGTGCGCCGATGCGCGCAGCGCACGCGACGCGGGGGGAAGCGGAAAATCGGCCGCGGAACGAGCTGACGCGAAAAGGATGAGAGCGAAATGAGGGATACAGTCGGGCAAAAGAGGCGTAGGGACGAGAGGAGGGTGGCCGGAAGTGCGCGCGTATCCGCGCGCACGCCACTGATCGAGAAAGAGAAAACGCCAGGGAGGCT
The DNA here is from genome assembly GCA_020341155.1 of Eciton burchellii. NCBI lineage: Eukaryota > Metazoa > Arthropoda > Insecta > Hymenoptera > Formicidae > Eciton > Eciton burchellii. Next base: position 1,174,998 of record JAHMML010000014.1, read on the forward strand.
CGGCTCGTACGAGGAGGAGAAATCGAGGGAGACGAGTAAAAAGAGAACGGCGGAACGGTGGTGGATAAATGGCCGAATAAGCATCGTCAGAGGCTTAGCTCGCGCACCCTTTCCGCGTGGAGGGCCGTAAAAGCCGATATTTAGGGGATGTTTTTGCCATTCTGTACATCGCGCGATCGTAGCCGGAAATGAGGCCGGACGATAGCATTTTTTCCACGCAGGATCTCCCGCGCGCCCGGGGGAGGGAGGGGAGGGAGGAGGGAGGGAGGGAGGAAAGGAATAGCGACGGGGATATAATGGCGCGACGGTCCATCCGCGGTTAACGGCCGGCGTATGCCATTACGGGATGGCTCCATGGCGCGGGATGCTGTCCGCGTAATTATTAATGAACAACGACGACGATGACGACGATAAAACTTACGTCGTACAACAATTTACGCCCCGCCGGCCGGCGGTGATTCTAAATCGCCGGAAGCTCTGCGTAATTGTTCGCCAAGAGGTCCGCTCGTTTCTCCAGCACGGGCGCTCTCTTTAAACCTGGATGTGCGTGTAATAATTTTATAAACATCGTACAATGCTCTTTCATCGTCGCAGCCGCCGCGCAGCTGGCCTTTTATTTCTCTCTCTCTCTCTCTCTCTCTCTCTCTCTCTCTCTCTCTCTCTCTCTCTCTCTCTCTCTCTTTCGTTTTTAGATTTCACGTTAGAATTGGCGGAAGTACGATGAAGTACGTTCCTCTTCGGCTGCTACTCCGCCTCGCCGACAATACCGCCGCCGCCGCCGCCGCCGCCCCTCCTCCCCTCCCCGCCCCACCTCCGCCTCCCCATTCCCCATGATTACCCGAAAGCAGCGTGAAAGCTTCCGACTGCGCGACTGCATCGCAATTCCGGAAAATGCTTGACAAAATTTCTCGCGGGCGAAAAATAGCTTGCGAGGATGGCCGCGAGCCGCGCGACCTTTAAGTGCCGAACCGCGGTCGGCGACGACAGCGTGACCCCTCCTGTTGCCATTTTCACGCGTGCTCACGCGCATACCGCGCATCGCGTTAGTCGGTGCTCAAAGGGGCGCGAAACGCGATGCACCGGCGCGCGGAGTCAGTTACCGCAGATTGAACTTTCGGCCTTTCCATTCGGCCGCGCGCTCGACCCTCGTATTCGTTTAAGATCCGCCCAAGTATCCGCGTATAAAGGGGCGGTGGTTGGTAGGAAATTTCCGCACGCTCGATCGCCAACGGACTGAAGATTCACTAGTCTCTCATTCGGGTTCTCGATTGTCGCGGCTGACCGCCGACGAAGCATCATCGTTGTTTCATCTCCGTCGATCCCTAATCAACTTGCGACTTATGCGACTTATTCGATAATGCGCATTCCCTCCACCTCCCCCGTTCCCTTATTTACGCGAGGGTCTCGATGAGAATCGACTTTGCCGGCTTGATTCGTTTGTCAGCACGACTTTGACGGTTGAACCGTTCCATCGAGCTAGGAGATTCTCTCGTTCTGCGAGAGTATGCGAAAGCCGCCTGTGCCTTCGCATATTGCGAGAGATAAGAAGATACGTGGATGTACACTTGGAGTTGGCTCCTTTGCAAATTATACGTGTACACATACACGTGTACGAAATACGCCGGATGCGGGTTGCGCTTAATCGCGATTTCCGTGCATTCTCGCTCGCGTAATTGACTGCACGAGTAATTCCGGGATGAAACGTCGCTGGAATCCGCACGGAGACGAAGGGAGAGACTCGAATCAATCGCGAGAATGAAAGAAAGCTTGGATACGGACGAGATACCGCGCTGAAGCACTGTTACGAGACAATCTCAGCAGCGGTCGGAGCTGCGTACGCAAGCACCAAGAGCTCCCCTCGGGGTAGCTGAAAACGGACGCGCGCCTGTCCCGACTTAATGTCATACGAAATTGCTCCGCCAGGCTTTAAGCGAGGTTTAACGAGTACTTGCCGGAGATTATCGAAAAACTTGGCCCGCGTGTCCTGAAGATGTGGCGCAGCTCGGTTCACCTAATTATCCCATTCTTATTGCCCGATCATCGCCGCGAGTGCGCCGGACTCGGAGAACGTCTTGTTTTCTCTGGAGCAAAGTAGATTGGAGTGGAGGTGAATCGCTGTCGGCCAATGAAGGGCTGATCGTCACTGGCGTAGCGAGCTGCTCAGCGATCCTTCGAGTCGCGGAGGACGAAGGCACGAGGAGACACGCGTTCATCTCGCGAGTCGTCACGACCGAGCGAGCGCACGTCGTAATGACATCGAGTCGAAGCTAGCGAGCGCCGCGACTCCAGGGAGGAGAGCCGCGGAATAAAGGCCGGGGAACAAGAAAACGCATCGAACAGCCTCATATTCCGGTCGTTATTGGATCACGATCTTGTCCGACGTTGGCTACGCCTCTGTCAGCCGCGCACGTAGCAACGTGGGGAAATAGCGATCCTCCGCACCGCTGCCACAGCCTGCCGAGTGAGTATATCCCTCCCGTATCTACTCGACAAAGTACACACACGGCAAAGTCCCGGGTAGTCGTGGCTGGCTTAAAGCTTCCGGGCCAAGCTTTCTCTCCTTCTATCGTGCTTCCCGCGCGCTCGCTCGCCCGGCCTCAACCCCGGCGCCCGCAGCATCCTTGTTTCGCGACTCTTCCGCTACTTCCCACACCCCCTCCCCCCTCTTTCTCTCTCTCTCTCTCTTTCTCTCTGTTGCTCTCGCGCTTTGACCCTCTCCTCAAGCCCAATCTCGTCCCGTGTAGCGCGCGCAACGTGTGTGCCCATGTGTGGGTCCCTGATGATTGCGCCGCGCCTCCCGTCAAAACGCACAGCCCTATCGAAGGCGAGACGAGATGGGCGCGCGGAGCTCTGACAAAGCGTAAAGCGTGTTTATAAGCCAACATGCGCCGTGCGATGATGCTTACACGCGAGCGGTGAGACCGCCGCGGGATTTCGATGCTCGCGCGCTGTTCCTCCGCTCCTCCTTCGAACGCGGACGCGTAATCAATCTTTCGCACGTCCGCGTGCCTGATCCCGGATTAACTAATGGGATCATCGATGCGCCGACGTTCGAGTGATCATTAGCTGGATCAATTTACTTTCCGTTATCCGGAGACGGCTGGGTAATCAGCCTCCGGATACGCGAGCGCGCGTACGCGCGCAGCCGGCAATCGCGTTCGATTGCTCGATCGCACGCGCGCTCCTGCGAGTCCGCGCCCTCTTTTCGGGGATGATTTCCACCCGGGGATGGTTCCCGATAGCCCGAAAGGATCTCAACTTGATTCCCGGGAACAGTCGGTGCTCCCGGTACAATCACCGCCTTCCGCGCACCACTCCTCCACCCCTCCCATGCGCCTCTCCGGCCTGCACCGCGGTGCATTCGCTTAAGCGAAACGCGAAGAGGAAATTTCGCGTGGGAAGCGAACGCATTGATAAGAGCAAAGTCTCGGAGGCAAGGCGGCGAGAAGTCATCGCCGCCGTTTCCTCCGGCGCTTTTCGCTCCGCGACGAGCACCGAGCAGGTCGATATTCCGCATCGCGTGCAGAACCTGCCAATCTATTACGGTCGGAAGGAATCCACGTTAGATCGAAACGACGTTAAAAACGACTCTCGCGCTGTTCGCGGATTGGCCGGCCCGGCTCGTGCTCCGATCCGCAAACAGGGCGTCTCGAGGAAAAGACTCGCTCTCCGCGAGTTCCTCCGAATTAATGCGGAGGAACATTTCCCACGAGCGCGCGATATCGTTGGCAGGCAATTACTTAACGTTTCACCAACGTAAGCCGTTTTCCTTCCGCTGGCGTTCCGATCGCGTTCTACCCGCACTCTCCGCGCGCTCGTCTAGTTACGTTGCTAACGTTTAAATTGGATCCGCGACGGCGATCATATTTCTGGAGATCGTCGTGTAATCGGCGGGAATGTCGCGGCCAATTTCGCCGCGAACGCAAATTTCCAAAGTCCGGAAGTCTAATCTGATTTTAATAAGCATCTGCCGTTTTCGCAAATATGCCTCTATTCGAGCATTCGCGACTTATGGCGGCGGTATCGGCGCTGGATCGCAGGGCATCTTTCACGTGGAATCTTTCTTTCGCTTAAAGTGGAGGCTGAATACGAAGACTTCGAGTGTTAAATATCTCGAGGTGTTATCGATTACGATATTCGCAGATTTTCGTTTTAAATATACGAATTTAATTACATTATCCTACTTAACACGTCGCGAATGTATTTCAGCCCGATTAAATTATCGATATCGGGAACTCGATGGAGTAATCTTGCCGCATTTAACCGCGGCACAATTCCGCGAGGGAATTATTTTCGTCCGATCGGCGATCCGTATCATCCGATCATCCGTAAAAGTGCACGCGACTCATCTCGACGAAGAAAAGAAGGCGAAAAAGGAACAACACACACGCGCGCGCCCGTATCGCGACCGTATTTCGCAAAGGCGAAGCCTATTGGAATACCGTGCGCCGGTAAACCGGATGAGACAAAACTCATTTTCCGAAACAAATGTTTTGTCTTTTCCATTCGTTCGTTCCATTCGTCGCGTTTACATTCGTCATTTATCACTCACGGCTGTTTGGATGGACGAGCGACGCTCGCTCGCGTTTAATAAAATAATAATAACCGGATAAAAGATACCGAGCGTAAAAAGAAAAGAGAGAGAGCTGCACCGCGCTGCGCGCTCAGAGGATTTCGGACATCGCCGACATTGTCGCAGACGAGATCGCTTCGCGTGATCAGCATCCGCGCTTGCGAGCTGATCGCCGGAATCGAAGAAAGCATCGAGGACACAGCCTCCGATCGCAAATGCCAGACGCGATGCAACGCGCGCGCGTGTTACGCGACTCCGTGAAAGTCAAGGGTGCAGCCGAGCGCGTTAACGACGCCGCGGCGGCTTTGCCGCTGATTGTTAACGGCGGAACAGCGACGTCCGCAATCGAAATAATTCACGTGGCCGCGCTGTAACCGCCGTCACGCGGCAACAAACGTAGTCGCGAGCAGGCCGGTGTAAACCGTACTGTCGTCTCGGCGGATCGATACCGCCGTCCGACATTTCACGCATCGTGGCTCGGTGATCATCTTTTGAGCAGGGCGGTCGAATTACAAAGGATTTTCCGCGACATGGATGTCGGTTAAGGGAGGACGAGGACGGATTAGATGTCCCGGGCTTGTATTGAATTTGCGATCAAATCACTTGGCGCCTCACGGCGGCGCTTTGAAAAATCCTCCTCCGATGCGACCAGCCCGGGCATCCCGCTCGGCTGATCGCTCCGTCCTCCTCACTAATCGTCGCTCGTTTAGCTATCCCTCGATCCCCGGATTCAGATCGACCTGTATTTATCGTGCAAACGCCCGCGATGAGGGAGGAGGGAAGAAAGGCAACGCGCCTGGCTCGCATGACGCGGTTGCAAATTTACAAACTCCGCGGCTATGTACCGAACTGGCGAGGATCAAGCTGGCTTCCGCTCCACGGAGATTGTACGTACCAGACTCGGAGAGGAAACAGCGGCCTACTGCCTTCTACGGTTTCGGGCTACACCGGGGAGCCCTAAGGAAGCCACCGTAATGGCCGAGTCGTCGACAGGGTAATTTGTGAATCGCTGCCGGAGGATATATACCGACGTGACTTCTTATCGAAGACCCTCCATTCCTTCGCGGAAACACTCCGCCTTACGAGCTAGTAAGGGAGAGCGCGCGCGTGTCGATTGAACGGGGGAAGAGGAAGTGCCGAGCGGGGGGGGAGAGGATACGACGCGAGAAACTCGGGCGGCAACTTCTCATCGGGCGCGAGAAAGAATTCAGCCCTCCTGATCCGAGATAAATGGGAGAATTTATGATCGCCGACAGAATGATCCCTCCCTCCCTCCCTCCCTCCCTCCCCCCTCACCCTTGATGGGGAACTCCGGGAGGCCGCGTGATTTTAAGATACGTGCCTTAATTTCGCGCCCGACCGATAGATCCGCACGCGCGATCACGCGGTGCGATAAAACGCGGATCTTGGGAGTGGAAGCTGAAGAGAACGACGAGTTGAACGGCGGCAAACGCGGGTATGCATCATCCCCATCCGACGTGGGGATTTATCGACGTGGGGTCTTAGTCGTCTCGCCACGATCGACGACGACGGTTCCTCCTGATCTCCGAGAAGCGATCCGTTGATTCCGCCGCGCTGATGACCGCTGCGAGGACGCGCGGTCATATCTCGCTCCTCGAGGGATAATTAATTATTATACAATTAATTATGAACGCCGCGCGATCTCGGCGCTTTTTATATTCCCGCGCGAATTTGTATTCCCGCGTCACACGCGCCTTCGGACGTTACATCCTCCCCCGCCCCCCGCCCCCCGCCCCCCTGCCCCTGCCCCTCGCCCCTGCCACCGTCGTCCATTATTCGCTCGCGCGTTACATCAGGAGCGGCCGAAAGCGCGATTTATGGCGTTTCCGCGCCGGCGGGGGGACTGCGGCATAAATATGCCGCGCATGAATAGCAACGGCGACAAATTCCAGATGGATTGCGGAATTAATATTTCACCGTGCCACCGGGGATAGCTCCTCTCTCCTCTCCCTCCTCCCGATGTTGTCTGAATGTTGCATGCCCGTCTGCCTTTTGCACTCCGACCGACCGACCGACCGACCGACCGACCGCGACCTCGCGACGAATAACGTCGTACCGATAATCGAGGTGCTCCTCGGGGCTGACCAAGGCTGAACCTTCATCGGAAGGAGGGGGGAGGGGGGGGGGAGGGAGAGGCGTGACGGAGGTAGCCCGCAAAGAAATCACAAAGGGCGGTCCGTCTAAGGCAGCCTCCCTCCGTCTCCCGCAAAGAAGAACGAGCGGCGCGAGCGCGCGTTCTCCACTTTTGAGGCGATGAGCCGCGGCTTAGCGAACTTCAGCGCGGCTGCCTGCAATGATAATGATATCGCCGCGGGGGACGACGTTATTTATATATTCGCGGCGAGGCGGCGATTACTCATGCGGACGTTTACCGTGACGGAATATCGATTTTCACTCGAAACTCGAGTCCCCGTGTCCTTACGGCTGTTTAATATAGATTAAGGGAAACTCGATAAATAATGCCTCAGGATTAAGAGATCGGGCCGCGGTTAATCTCGAAGCTTGCCAAGTTCCGTTCCAGTGAATATTTCATCCGGCCACGTATCGTAGCCGTGACGACACGGTGTGTCAAAGATACATAAATCGCCGGAGCCGGGGGCAGGGCACGTTCGGATTCCTCTATGCATTAATAACTTTATTTCCGTATTTATCATTTCCCACCGTTCGTGTCGAAGGTATAATATGGATAGCAGGGTACGGGGGAGGATACGCCTTTAAGAGTACGCGTTCTTCCCTCTTTAATCTCACATCGGTATTGTAATCTCCGGACCAATCGAGTCGTACGCTTCAGCATCCGGTCAGCGCGATCGATCGCATCACGCCGGCTCTCGCCGGCCACTCTAGCGATAACGAAGGCGAGGAAAATGTCTGTCTTATCGCCGCGACATGATGTTACATGAGAAACATAACGCGCGTCCTGCACTTGCGTTATAGCAATGCGTTACTTTGCGCTGTAATATTTTAAGTGGCGCGCGCAGCGCGCACATGCAGCGGAATGCCGCGTTGTTATCTTAATGGCAGCGACGTTAATTTTTCACGATGCATACGTGACAATCGCACAAGCGCGCACAAGCACGCGCGCGCACGGCCGGCAAGGGCAGGTGGTAGGGCGGGCGCGGGGAGGGGGGGGGGTGGCAAGAGAGGGTAAAAGGGGGAGAGGGAGAAAAAAAAGGGAAAGAGAAAAACCGCGAAAGTTTGGCACGGATTTAGCGCTCCCGCCCCCGCGCCGAATCGCGAGCGGGTTGCTCCAATTCCCAGCTACGCACATGTGCGCAGTTACACTGTGCAGTTACCGCTGAAGTTCGACGAGAGGGTACGTGCATGCGTGCAGCAAACAAATTAAGCCCTTTATAGCAACAATCTTTCCGCGAGCGCTCGCGGTCCTTTCACGTGGGCCGAAATATTTTTATAAACACGTCGCTTCGCCAGAGACCGCGCGCGCCCGCGCGATCGTAAAATGCAACTTCCGTGGAAACATCACGCTCGCAGACGCGCGTGATGGAAAATATTATTGGCATGTGATATCTGATAGCTGTGCGTAAATGCAGGATACGCGAGAGCTTTCGCTGCGAGCGAAAGTTTTCAGATTCTTTCGGATAATGGACCTCTCTCTTTAGGATTGGACCGATTATCCGATCTTTAATCGATCTCGGTTGAGAAAATAAGCTCTCCACGAGCGAACGAGACTTGAAATTTGCATACGCCGTATGCAGTAATCGTAATTACTGTACCACGCGCTCTTCGACATTCCAGATTCATTTCGGAGAGCTTGTCGGAGAGAAGTTGGAGAGAATTCCCGAAACGCGGAGAAGCCCGTAAGTCGCGCACGTTTGTCCACGAGAGAAGGGGCGAGAGAGGGAACGCCGCGTTGACGGAAATATTTGGCGCAACAATCGGAAATGAAATAAACGCGCGAGAAACGAGAGAGAGAGAGAGAGAGAGAGAGAGAGAGAGAGAGAGAGAGAGAGAGATGCAAGGAACGCAAGAAAACGAGACGCTGCCTTAGTCGAGATTCTCTCTCGCATCGGCGATCGCTGACGCTTAAGCGCGCCCAAGCACGTACGAAATTCAGGGCGCATTCCAATTTCTAAGTCTCATGAAGGATGCAAAACTCATTTGCGTAGTAATTAAGAATTTACCGCGCCCGGATGTCCCGGGTGACGGAAAGTCGGACGAGGCTGTCGCGGCGCCGTTGTCGCGGCGCGCAAGCTCGGCTGCGATCCATCCGTCCGTTTCGACGAGCTGGAATTCAGCTGTCGGCAGTGTAAGCGCTTTTCGATTGGCACCTTCCGTTCGTTTCACGTCTCACTCGAACGTTTGACACTCGCAAAAACCTGCCGCTATTTTTACGTCGCGTCTGGCTCGACGGCGCGAACGTGTGACGATACATTAATTCGCAACGCGCCGATAGCGCCGTGAAAACATTTCCGGCTGATGAATTAATCGACTCGACTCCTCGCTCCTTAAAACGAGAAACTGTATCGATTAAGCGCCACGCCACTCCCGAAGTGATCCATTCTCCGTAACTTTATCCTTTTATCCTTTTTTGATCGATCCAGACATTTATTTACATCCTGCGCTCAATATCGAGGAAAATTAGGACGCGCGCTTTCATTCGCCCAACAGCTCTAACGCTATTTCCATGCACGGGAGTATCGAAATAATCCTCTGCCAGTTACTCGGCCTATCTATCGCCACTGAGATTTATCGATCGCGGCTCGATCAATTCTCGCCCGTTACGAACGATGAACCCCAACACGCGGAGAGTTCTCGTTAAAGACCGACATCCGTGAAAGCCTCCGATTATTAGCGTTTCGTTCTAATCCGTGAGGCAAGAAAGAGCGCGTACCGGCCTGACCGATGTCTTGATCGGGGAAATTGGTATGGGGTACTGATTACGCAATCAAGTTTGGGATCCGATCGGTGGGTCGATGCTAATGAACGGGCGATGACAGGGTGGAAAAGAGCGGCGCGTAAATCTCTCTAACAAGCGGCACGTGCACCGTCGACGAGTTGAATACCTGCCGGCTTGTATCGCACTCGATCACGCGCGTAAACAAGCCGGCGGCCCGAGAGGCGGCGGCTTATTAAAATGCCAGGAACGAAATATTTTCAGACTCGGAGGATCGGGGAGGGGGAGGGCCGGGATGGAGGCGGCGAAAATAACGAGGCGCGAAGGAATATCCGCTTCACGTATCAGTTATCGAAATCGGATCTGCGATTAATCGCAGGTCGCGCGAGTCCGCGTGGGATTTCTCGCGCGCGTGACCGCGATGGTAATGCGCAATCGGAACGAAGGCGATTGCGATCGCTCGAAACGCGGAGAAGATCGATGAATCAGATGCTGTCGGATGCGACGCGAATAGTCGTAACGCGCGTTTGTACGCGCGTTTATATTATACGCGCGACGACGTATCATGAAATGTTTAGCGATCCGTGTGTAATTGTGCCACTTGCTTAACAACATAATTTATCAATGGGGCTGTACAATTAACAAAATTAAAATTGCATGGATACCTAAATGCTGGTAACCGCGCAAATCTGTTATTATCAAAAATCATGCGCGAGTGCACGCCGTATCAAGTATCAAGTATTTAAATCAGCGTGACGTTACCAATTAATCTCGTCGGTCGGCTAATTGATTGTTCAATAAACGCGTACTCCCGCATCGTTGTTCCACGCGGCATTCTGTTTAGCTTGCGTTTGAATTTATCGGCAAATCACCGCGCCCCGCCCCGCTCTGGGAAAAAGGAAATTCCTCGCGGTTCGTTCGTCGCTCTTTCACCACTGGGCATAGGCGTCGCCGCCATCGACTGAGGGCAAAAGTCGTGCGCCTCCGCTCCGAGTATTTTCGGGACGGAAGGGAAAAAGGCTGAGAAGTTAACCCCGTCACTTTCAGATAGTAAACCGGCGAACGAGTGGCTACGGAAAATGGGACAGCCTTCGAAATCACGGGGCGCATTCCCGCGCTGCTCTCAGCGCGCGAGGAGAAAATCTCCTCTCCTTGGATTTATGTTGACGTCGTTGTTCCTCGTGTCTGAGCAACGAGCAAAGAGACGCCGTTAGTGAAAGGCTCACTCTCCCCCCCCCCCTCTCTCTCTCTCTCCCTGACTGTCTTTCTCCTTAACGTCCTTCGGACGAAGGAACGAGTCGACGAATTAATTTATTCGATGCCTAATGCAAAAGGCAAATAACTCGGTGCTCGATTCACGGCGAAATCCGAGACATAAATCGACACGTCGCAAACTGGTCGGTAAATAGCCGTCCAGCTTGCTGAATCGAAGGCCGCAGCTGGGTCTTGCTAAGTTCCGCACAATCTAATATAAGCACTTAACGGTCACGGTGAATATTCCATGAGAGGCTCATTGCCTCGAGAAAAATCGTTTCTCGGTTCTTCAACGGGCGGCACTTGGACGTGAAGTTGCGCGGTGTGAAGTTTCGAAGGCCGGGGCCAAGTTCGTGTCTGGTCTGATAAGTGAGCCGATCGATCAAATTGATTAAACTTTTGCCGAAACGCCAGGTGTTAAGTAGTTAATTAATAAGCGGTAAACAGATTTAAGATCACGCGTTCCACGCCGAGCGCTGTTAAATCGATAATCGGTAATTAAACTTGAACGAGCTGATTAATCGAGCCAGTCCTTCCTGACAGAATGATTATTAGCGCAAGTGCATCGGGCCCGTGCAACGCCCAAGAAACGTGCGCGAGCGTTGAATGATTAAACGCTGTTCTCGAATGTTTTCTTCGAGTTGCCGTAAAAATTTTCATCACGGAACGTGTTCCACGACATTTCTCTCCTCGGACGAAGAAGACGGAAGCATCGACTCTCGAGCGTCGCCTTTCATCGTTCTTTACCTTCGGCCTTTATCAATTCTCGTCGCGTATTACGAATCAGAATCAGCAACTTGTCGCGATGCGGCGTGCGAGCGAGGTGTGCATGCGCGCGGCATGTAATCTGCTACGGAGGATTTCGCAATCAAATTGCGGCTTTATAAAGCAAAAATGGACGAGCTGGCGCGAGCACGCGAAAATGAATAAACTTTTTTGCAGCCGAGAACTTTCTCGTACTCGCGGATAACGGAAGAAACCGGGCAAACAAGATGCAAAAGTAACGCGGGCTTGGGTTCAAAGTGTAATTTGGGCTCGTGATGTAGCGATATTGTTACGCACGCTTACGCGCGCATATGCATGTCTCTCTCTCTCTCTCTCTCTCTCTCTCTCTCTCTCTCTCTCTCTCTCTCTCTCTCTCTCTCTCTCTCTCTCTCTCTCTGTGTGTGTGTGTAATACGTGCGCGTATGGAGAACCCCCGCGTTTTCGGCTTCTCGCTGTTCTTCACTTTCCAGAGAAGAGAATTATGCCCGCAACGATGAAGTTGCGATGAAAAATTACGCGAGAGGGAAGGTAAAGGGATTTATCCGGGCGGGGATTTGATCAAATGGGAAAAACAAGCGAAGAAGATGAAGAGAGTACCTCCGTATATACTACTCCGCACGAGATCGCTAATCTCGTAATCGTGTCCCGGATGGAAGATTGCATTTTCATGAAACGGCCTTTGTCAGGTTACAACTCTTTCGTCTCTGCCGCGCTTTCTGACATTCCCTGCCATTCGTTCCACACTCGCGATTCTCTCCTGCTGTAATTGCGATAGTTACGCGCAAGTGCCCCCCGGTGAGTTTAGGGCCCGCAACTTCCGAAATTGCGTCGTGAAGCGATTAGCCGGCGTTTTATCCGCGACGAGCCGCGACGAGGGCGGATGAATGAAATTTCGGGTAATCCGTCGGTGGATCGGCCGGTCAGCCGGTCAAAGTCTGAAGGGGAACCGGTCAACCGGGCGATGCAGATAGTTGAAACTTGCCGCTCGAGTTAACGCCAGGAATCGCCAAAGAGAAATGACAATTCCATTGCGAGCGGTAGCGTCCGTTGGATCGCGACGCTGAAATTACGCGGTGTCCCTGTTCGCGGAGAGACGCGACATTTATTCTCCGAAATTCCTGATTACTGCCCGCGCAGAACTCGCTCATGGACACGACCGGACGTGCACGTCCAGGATTGCGAAAGTTCCAACGAGACAATATCCGCGGTGCCATTCGGTATCAAGGGTATCAAGGGTTCCTTCGTCACTCGCAGAATTCCTTAGTGGGAAAGAGAGAGAAGAACATCCCACGTTCGATCAGGGCATCCCTCCAAGGATCACGGCATAAAGTGTCAGTTGGAGAGGAGGAGACTCCTCCAAGGCCTACATAATCGGCTGCATAATCGGCTGCATAATCCCTAGCAAGGGATGAAACGGGGTCGCGATGGCCAGTGTGCACGTACGAAGCCGCGATTCTAAACGAATCTCCGCGTAAGGCCGCGTTATATATTTTTATCGCGGAGACACCGACATCCCCGGGATAAAATCAACGACGGCGCGATGGCGCCTTGCCGGGTTACCGAGATAGGGGAAGGACGGACCGACGTAATCTCGCCCGAAGGAACGGGCGGCGGAATCGGATTGCGGCGGAAAGCAGGGTAGTATCCGAGCGGCAGTGTGTTCTCCGACAGGGTACATCGGGGAGCTGTAGACGAGCGGCGAAGTCGTCTCGGAAGCAGTGCGCAAGAACGAGCGTATACATAAAACAGGACGGTGTCCTGTGGGGCGCACACGCCGCCGGCGTATCGCTCCTAACGTATTATCGCGAGAGCCGTGAGCGCGGAATCGCGGCTCGATAATGCCCTGCGCGGTCACGCGCATTGTCCTTGCGGAGGACACGGGAGTGGAGGGTCCAGCCGGGAAGAGATGTCCCTTCCGCGAACTTTGAATTCTCGAGTGATCGACATGCGGCGTGCTCGTTAACAGGCAAGAACGAAACGAGAAGACAAGTTTCCCTTCTTCGGGGTAATTCGGGGTAAAACGTATAACCTCGCGCTTCGGCGCGAGGTATGATCGTGCGCGAAGACGGAAGGCGAGCGAGAAGCGAGAAGGAATCTGAGAACCGTTGGCGCTTTGCCGGACCGGACGCAATCATAATCTGCCACGTAACACCGACAGCCCGGTACACCCACACTCGGCGCGCCCCATTTTCCATTTCCAACCCTCCGACCTCGCGCTACCCTCCGCACCCAGTCGGCCAGTCGGCAAACGCCTGCCGCTTCTTTCTTGCGTTTTACCCATCCCATCCGTGTGTATCCGTTCGCTCCTTTCGCAAATACCGGCGCGTTAGGTGGCTGTCGCTTCGACAGCCGCGAGTTCGCGACACGTGCTCGTACCGTCCACACGTGAGTGCGCGACAACGACAACGACAACGTGCGGTTGAGTTTTCTCCGCGCGGCATGTACTCCGCGCGGAAAATCCTCGAGGAAATTCGATTCTGGGTCGCGCCTCGCCCGCGCTTGAAAAAGTGAGCCGACCAACGCGCGGCTGACGTTTCCCATTTTCATGCCTCTCATTCGTAGAATTCCTCCGCGATGGTAGACGAGGCGGAGTGGTTCCCACACTCTGGCGGCGATGGGGGTTCTCTACAGGTGGAATCCTTCGAGCGCAAGGCCAAGTAGTAATCCGAGTGCGATTGAATGAGCGCGCCTCGCTACCTGAAATCCCGCGGAACGCGCGGGATTGAGCGAGATCGTTAGAAATATCATTTTACTCTCCGCGGAATCCACGCGAGAAAAAAGAGATCTCTCGGCGAGCACGTTGACGATCGCAGTTCTCCGATAGGGTTTCGCCATTTGTCGGCGAGAGCGATTCGAGTCACAAAATGCGACCAAGTCGCGAATCTCCAAAATCTAGCGGAATCGGGTAACCCGCGATGATCGTTTCTCTCCTTTCTGCTTTAGATAATGAGGGGGGAATTTATGATCTCGATCTCTTGGCCTCTCGGTCAAGCAACGATTAGAAAAATATGACGTAGCGATGTGATCACTCGCAGGGATACTCGTAGCCGAGACGGGAATAAAGTAAGACGATGATAATGCGATCGCGTGTGCTACGCAAGTTTCAAGTGGCTCTCGCCATTTCCTGCGGATCGATGATCCTATAGACCTCTTATAGGCTTATAGACGCTCATCTCAGCGTTCCACCTGCAAGTCTACATACAATTTTTATCCTTCCTTCCGTTTTCCCTCGCGATGATGAGAGATCGAGCGGAGCAGCTCGAAGCTGTGCTCTCGAAAGAGAACGAACATGACAAATTGCTTTACACGCGTTGTATCGTGGAAGAGCCAATTGCTTCGTTTATTTATAAACACCGAGTTCGTCGATGGTGGTTAACGCGATTATCGATTCTCGTAGGTGGAACGTTGGTCGCGCCGAGCGGCTTGCGAGCTGACGAAAAGTACGAACGCTCTTACGGTTATTTTACGATCGTTCACGCGAGCGACATTCATCATCCACTATCCGTCCATGGCGCGGGCCAATCTCGATATCTCGTTAGCCTTTTGGAGAATCTCGCGCAAAACAATATTTGCCGTTCCATTCGACGCATTGGCGGATAGCGGACAAACGCGTGCAGGTGCATAGCGGCAACCATACTAAATCTGTACAAGCTTACTTTGGTATTCCTGTTTGATATAGCTTAACTAACTAATCTATCAGCTGTGTCTATATCCGGATTTGCCGAGCATACTGTTTGCAGATTAGCCCGAATATGGTGGTAAGTGTATCAACCAGCCGCGCACCTTGCAAGGGCGTCCCTGTTTAAATGCGATGCACTGCAATCGCGACAGATTGCTTTTCAGGACGTGGCATTCGTGCTGATTAAGTCGTCCATCTGATACGGTATCCGTAAAGGACGAGTTTCCGTCTTAATCTTGCCATTTTGTCGTCGCGCGATCGAGATAGTCGGGCTCCGTTTTATCCGGATTAGCCGCTCGCTGAAATCGTCGATCGCTGAACGATCGGTCGATTTTACAGGAAAGTAGCGGACAATAATCTCGATAATTCTCGGCGCCGAGTTTGATGAAATCAGTAAACCGCGTCCGATCTGCGTATCCGTGAAATCTGCACGGATGAAAACTGTAAACACCTTCCCGCTCAGGGAAGTGCAAGCTATCGCCGCTATGTCGCGTTCATCACGCTGTTTTGTAATATAGAAGAAAGGAATTATCGGTGGCGGCATATATCAAAGGCCTGTAATCAAAGAAGCCGACGCGCACGAGCGCGTCCAGAACAGAAACAACCGCGGGAAAACTGTTGATTGTGATGCCCGGAAGCTCGCGGGACGACGTGATTCATCCGGATGATATGTAGCGATTTGCCGACAATTCTGAAATGTAACATCATTTTTGGGTGTATAAAGGACGAGGGCAGCAAAGAGGAGTCAGTGTGAGACAGAGTGTGTAAGAGTGACACAGTGTGCGAGTGACGGACAGTAGTCGAGTAATTGTAGAGTCGCGAACAGCGAAACTGTAGACTCAGCTAGCCTATCGAGAGATGTTATATCTTTGCGCAGAAGAATAAAGACCTTCTTTACTTATCGTTCTGTCACTCTGACGCGTCGGAAACCCGGAATCATACTTAACAATTCCATCGGGATAGAAATTTCGTACATTTTCATCACGCAATACGGACGCTATGGCATTAAACGCTGCAATGCGATGGAGAATTGTACTATCGGGAATATTTGGGATTTCATTGAAATATCCACCAAGCTGCAGGATATTAAGAATCTAGGCGATGCGCGTAAATATATACATATATATATATATATATATATATGTATATATATGTATATATATATATGTCGTGAAATACTCGTTCAGAAAGCTAACTGCGCGAAATTGTTCGTCCGATTCAGCGAAACGGAAAATTATTCCGGTGCCAAAAATAGATCCGATCGTGCAAGAATGCGAAAATACATGCATCTCGCGGAAAGAGCCGATGCAGCAGTGCTCGTGTCGTCGATTGCATAAGTAACCACAAAGAACGTTTGCAGGCATCGATGTACGAGTCGATGAAACCGTCGACCGGATCGTTACCCTTGGTTAATCGCAAAGCACAAACGCGGACGCGAATAGAGCTGACCTTCTGACCTGGCCATTCGGAGGAAACTCCGTTAGCGGTGATTCGGGAAGCGCGCGTGACAGTCCACTCGCGTGTGTACACTCACCTGCAATCAGAAAAACAAGTGTTTCGTTAGCTCTCTTAAGCGAGCGTTATGCAGCAAGGAAAAAGAGAGAGAGGGAGGGGGAGGGAGAGAGAAGAATGTTATTTCTGCGCTACACCGCGTGTAGGGGAAATTTCGAAGGAATCGATCAGCCTGCCGAGGCGCGGGGGAGAAGCGCCAGGGAAAAAGTATAAATATCGGAAAGAGGAAACGAGAGGTATTGACAGTTTGTTGCTCGAACGTCGCCGCCAGCTTGAGAGCGAGCTTTTCCCCAGTGATTCTTCGAAAGATTGCTTTCGCTACATAACGACAAACCTCGTTCACATATCCGCGAGCGGCCGCGACGCGACGCTGACGACTTTAGAAAATCTTTCTCGCCGGCGAGCTGCCTTCGTTCCTTCGAGCTTTCGCCGCGTTCGCCCGCTTACTTGTATCAAATCGTCCCTTATCAAGCGGCGTATCCGTACAGCTTGGAGAAGTGGCTCGAACGTCAGCGACGAACCGGCACGCCGATGATGCGATTGATTGGCGAGGGAAAACTCGCCAATCGCGGTGTCGGCGATCGACTGATCGTCATTTCGATCCGAAACGTGATCGCGAAACGAAATCGGTTCGGGCACGTAGGCGCGAAGATCTTGGAATTGATCTCTCGGCCCTTGATGATCCATCATTCCTGCGAAACGTTCATTTCGCGTGTCGTCGAAATATCGCTGACGCATCTCGCTGTGCGCGATCGCTCGTCCGACAAGCAACGGGGGAGCGTACTCGCGAGGGTGCAAATCCGCGCGTTGCATCCCGCCCTCGCGTTCGACTTATCCGGCGGAATTATTTTTACCGCTTTTACGGCGGTATTACCTGTTTTCGACACCCTCCCTCCGTTTGTCGCGGCGGATTTACTTTACAGCTGCCGTCAAGCAGCTCGGCATGCACATACATGGGCGCGTGTATATCTTGCCACGGATAGATTTTATATACATTACGCGATCGCGTATAGCTCCCATCCGAGTAGTGCGGCTATACGCGTGTACGAATATCTTAGCGAAAATATTTTCCCCGACACCGTCGCCGGTCCCCCTAAAATCTCTCACGAGCAGACAAGGTCGCGCGTCTGCCCGACAAAAGTTCCTCCTCAAAGTCGCGCGCGAGCGAGCCTAGCATCCGCTGCTTGCACGACCCTGTTCCCTCAATCCAATACACACACATATGCGCGCATGCGCGCATATGCGCACAGGTAGAGCTGAAAGCAGAGCGCGGGCGGATCCGCGTCGCGAGCCGCGAGCCGCGCGAACACCGTAAAGCCTGGTATCAGACCGTATCTGGTGCATCTGTATTTATTTAGCGCTAATAAACGGCCCGCCACGGGCCGTCGCGAAACAGCAGAAGAGCTAGACCAATCCCCCGCTCTCCTCCTGCTCTCCTACTTTCTACCTCCTACTCGAAATTGGTTAAATCAATTTAATTCTCCCGGACAAAGTTTTCCCCTATGCCGCACCGGCCGGGCTAAATTCTTCGAACAAATAACGGCCGGTTCGGGACAGATACTCTCAATGAACGACAGCAGCTACGGGCGAAATTCTATTTTTCGTGCTTTGTTTGGCGTATACATCGCGGCCGCGCGCGCACCACCATCGAAATCAATTTTCGCATGCGCCCGGCGTGTAACGTGTACCAGCGCAATCTCGCCTCTCCTCTCCCTCCGTTCGTCCGTCCTCTTTCCTTTCCCTCTCTCTCTCTCTCTCTCCCTGTTTTTTTTTTATATATATTCCGGTGGATTAGCGAGCTGCGCTCTACTCGCTGCGCGCGCTCCTGTCCGTCCGCTCCGGCGTCGGATACGCGTAAGCGAGAAGCGCAGAATTTATGGAGTTTCAATAAAATAATCAACTTGTCGCCGGAGTAATTTGGAACGGGGTAGGAAAAAAGTGGTCGGTGGATTATCGAATTCGCGCGGCTCGTTTGTCCGTTCCTTTTTCCTCGCCGACGATGCGAAATTCCCCCGGCCGCCGCCGCGATATGAAATTATAACGCGGCGCGATGGAAGGGCAAATAAAGCGATTGCTCATTGTCATCGGCGATGAATCGATGTAATCACCGTGCTCTCTCTCTCTCTCTCTCTCTCTCTCTCTCTCTCTCTCTCTCTCTCTCTCTCTCTCTCTCTCTCTCTCTC
>JAHMML010000014.1:1193992-1208418 GCA_020341155.1 Eciton burchellii
CTCTCTCTCTCTCTCTCTCTCTCTCTCTCTCTCTCTCTCTCTCTCTCTCTCTCTCTCTCTCTCTCTCTCTCTCTCTCTCTCTCTCTCCCTGTCTCGCTCCCGCGATAAGTCGCTTCTCGCGCGTGCCCTCCTGCTTGCTCGTCGCGGGCTTATCTCGGAACAGAATTCCGTACTTTAGCGTTATCCACGCCGCGGCGGAGCTATCGGTGCAATTAATTACTGCCGTTGCTCGAGCGGGAGAATGACGGGGTTCCTTTGGAGCGAGGGCGCGTTACTGTTTCAGGTGGAAAAATCTCTCGACGTTACGAGACAGCGAGATGCATCGCGTGTTGATCCCGGGTCGGAAGCTGCCGCGCGGTATCGCGCGGCGAGAAAGAGAAACGTGCGTTTAAAACTGCGACTTGCGAGACGCGTAACGTTATCGTGACGCCGGCAGATAACGTTGCGGGTTAACGAACGATTATGATAGAGGCATCGTTATGGTAGCGGTAACATCTGTCCCTCTTTCTCTCTCTCTCTCTCTCTCCCTCCCTCTCACTCGAATTACAGAAGAAAATTATATTTCGCGGGAAGCTGCATCTCGCACCATCTCTCCCTTCCTCCCTCTCTCTCTCTCTCTCTCTCTCTCTCTCTCTCTCTCTCTCTCTCTCTCTCTCTCTCTTTCTCTTTCTCTCGCCGACCCGACCGACCTCTCGCGCTCCACTAAGGGCGCATTGAAAAATTAACGTAACGCTAGAGATGACGCGGCTCCACGGATGGAGCGTAATCTCGTGCGCTTTGTTCTGCCGCCGCGTCGAATGGATGAATGATTTAATCTGGAGTCAGCTAAGTCCGCGCGAGCGTGAGGAGCATAAACGATGAGGTCACGTTACAGACCCCTCCCCCCCCACACCCCCACCCCCACCCCGAAGCCGCGATTCGACGTGAGCGTGTTACACGTGCGAATACTTTTCCGAGATTCCCGAGAGCGAGGCGACTCACGCCTCGTCCGATATTAAGAACTTCGAACGGATTATGACGGACGAAAGAAGTCCGGGGAAACGATACGCCGTGCGTTCCGCGGAGAGACGGGGGATGCCCACCCCGGATAGCCGGCGTGGGGTTATCAGTATTTATTCGCAAAGTGTGCGCGTTCGGGAAACTTCTTAAGCCCTCGCTAAGGGCTCGCTCATAGAATCACCATCGCGTTATGCCGACCGTAAAGCCTCGTTTACCTCTGCGATCCACTGCGCAACTCTCTCTCTCTCTCTCTCTCTCTCTCTCTCTCTGTCTTCCTCACGGTGAGAAATTACTCCGTCAATTAATCGCGCGGCAATCGAGCTATTGTTCCGTCAAAACCGATATTTCCTGTCGGATCGAGGATCGGAACGCTACGGTGGCACGCCGGCGGTTGTCATCGAAATCCGCGAGTGCCGCTTGTCGACGCGCTTCCGCGCGTTCAGGATCGAAGCGGTTAATCGAAGAGGTGGCTAATTTCCAGGCTAATTCCCGCAGACGCGCCTGGCGTGAATGCAGTCTCGCGTGGCGAACGCGACCGTGGTTTCGACGCAGCTTCGGCGATTACAACGGGGCGGCGGATCCGCGCGGCGATTCGTGATAAAATCGGCGGGCACATCGTCCACGGACGACACCAGCGGATCGATTGTCACGCGAGAGCAAGGATTTGTCGCTGTTGAGCGGCGATGCGCCACGTGATGCGAGCGAGCGGTCCGCCGTCATCGCGGCTTCGGCCGTTTCGCACTTTCCGCGGTCCCGCTTGTTCCGGACATCCTGGACGTTCAATAATCAGATCGCGGGCCGTGCGCGCGGTGCTTCTCGCGGTTAATAGCCGTGAAACCGCGCCGGTGCGTCTCCTCGCCGTGCGCCGCCGGCGCGAATTAATCGTTGTCCGATTAATGCGTTACAACGCGACAGTTGGATCAGTCCGGTTCGTTGTAACGCGCCGCGGAACGTTCAAAGGACGCATAGATGCGCTTTTGGTGAATCCTGAAAGAAAGCGCGCTTGCTTTCGCTGAATCGTAATCGATTACGCGGACTCGTCTCGCTTCTCTCCGCGACATTGACCGTGATTCGTGAGAATAGCGAATGACGATGCCGGGGAAACAGATTCGATTCTCGCGGGACTTGTCGTTTCCTCGATGTCGTGCGATATCTCTCCTTCTCGGATTATACCTGCTGAATAATTGGATCGTGACAGCCAATAAGCCAGTTACTTTATCCCGCCGATCCCGATATATTGTTCCGACCGACGCCTTAGAAGGCGTCGTGACGGAGCGCCGATCAATACTCGATTCTCGGCGGCAATTTGGCCGCAGCGTTCCATCGCGATGAAACGGTTCATAAGAAACCGCCATGTGAGCGGCGTGTAACGCTTCCTCGTGAACGAAGAGGGCACGATTCGGATGACCCTGCCTCTCCGGTTTCGACGACACTGCGCACGCAGGATCGAACGGATCGATCCGCGGATCGACGTCGCGCGAAACGATACACGCGCATTGACGCGGGTGTCGGCGGAAGTCTTCCGGAAATCGCGGGATCGCGCGGTACACGTCCGGCTTTGCCGAGATTCCAAGTCGATAAATCCGCGGAATTATTTTCGCCCTGCCGGCTCCCGAGTCATCGATGCATATTCATATGAATTAGCATAGCCTCGCCTTGGGAAGCTACGGAACGCGAGCAGACATCCACGTGCATACACACGCGCGCGCGCGCGCGCGCGCGGGTGTGCGTGCTCCGGGATGCAATTCCACGAGGATGCAACCGTAGACTGGCACATATATGCAAATGTTGCTCGTCTTCCTCTTTCTGCTCTTTCCGACTGCTCGCTCGCACGCACTCGTATGCGCGCGCGCGCGCGCGAGAGAGAGAGAGAGAGAGAGGACGAGTCGATTAGAGTCTGGAGGTAGAAAGTTAGGCGCGCGCGCAAGAGAGAGAGAGAGAGAGAGAGGAATATTAGACGTATGCAAATTGCGGAGGCGTACCGCCGCGTTTTCGGTCGTTTCGAGCGTTTCTTTAAGAGCTCCCGCAGATGTTCCGATGATCTTTACTGCCGATTTTACTACCAGCGGGAGGGCGCGCTCGCGCGTCGTAACGACTTTGACTTAATTATCGTGCACGATCGAGGGTAGACGCGCGAGGTAAATAAAAGAAAGAGCGCAGATAAAATCGATTAAATTATGCAAAAGTGGCGCGCGCGAAATTACACCTCGCCTACGCGTATAAACGCGGAGAAGCAAGGAGGAAGGGCGCGAAGGGCGCGGCGAAGGTGCTAGGGATATTGCGAGGAATGCAATATGCGGGAATAAATGAAACGTCGCAAATCGCGCTTCCGCCGCTCCTGCCGCAAAGCGAGCGAATTCGCTCTGCACACGTCGCGCGATGATCTCGTGATTCTCGAAAGGGCATTCGACGAACGCGAACTCGCGTTCTCGGATCGTAATTATGGCCGTGACATCACCTAATTACTCACGAGCGGCCCCTCTGTGCCGATAATGGCCGAATTTCCCGAGCTTTTCCGGCGCGCGCGCACGCGCTCGCGGATCGTTTCCCCTTATTGCGCGCATTACGCAATAACGGCAAATAACAGCCGCGTCGCGGAATCATTTACAAGATCGTTCCTGGGGGATAATAATCGTAACAACTGCGCGAGAGATCGTTCCTGCCGATCATAAACATTCGCGCGGCATATCCGACCGGCATATGCGTCCGCGGTTCTCCCTTGAAAACTAAGCTTGATCGCTTGTCATGAAATCCATATCGCGCGTCTTAAATCTCCGCCAGTGCAAAGCTACGCTGCAAGCTACGCTCCGACCGGAAGTAGCGAATATTTACGACGCGATTGAACGCGGGGATCGGATCGCGACAATTTTCGGAGAACGGCTCGCGGGATTACAAACCTTTTCGAGGGATCGCGTGTACGGACGCGCGATATGATTATAAATCGCGAATACGTGTACCTGTTGCGACCGGCCGGAGCTCTCCCCTGCTTCGAGGGGCGAGGAGAAGCGGAGGAGGGGAGAATTTGCATTTTTATTCGCAGTCGCAATTTTGCCTCCTCCGTTCGTCGCTGGTGTTTCGCGTCCATTACGGGATTACGTTGTTATCGGCTGCGGGGTAATTGTTGGTAAACTTCGTGATACGGATGATGAAAGCGCGCGTATCTCTCGCGCGCGTCATTTCATCGCGCGCTCGCGTCGCATGCCGATCGAGACATCCCCGAAGCTGGACCGCGCCAGCTGGAGAACTGTGCCCAATGCAATGAAACATGAACATCTTGCGAGATGCCGGCGAGTTACGAGTGAATCATCGACGCCCGCTTATGCGGCGCGCGGTATATCAGCGCGGGCTTCCATCCGCGTGACCCGTGACCCGCGCACGCAGTACGCACGTTCGCTGAAACACGCGAATCGAGCAACCATGTCAAAGCGCGATCCCCCATGATCCCCTTCGAACGGATATCGAAAGCTACGAGTGTTTCAAAATTGCCCAGCGGAGCTGTCCTGTTTTTCGCGCGCGCGATGCGAGATTGCGTAAGGCTGCAATCGTGGAAAGAAACGGTAATACGCCTAATCGGGGAGGGAGGGTCACGTTTACGCGTTCACGCGCTGAAAAGAAGCACCTCGAAACCTCGTCCAGACGAACGATCTTCGCTCTCGCGCGCGCGCGCGCGCGCGCGCGCCCGCCCGCGGGATCCAATCGTGCCTCCCTCCCCCGCCTCCCTCCCGCGGCGGCGACACGGAGATATCCTTTTTTGATATTCATAAGGTTTACATATCCCGCGGCGAAGTGACTGCGCCGTGAAAAACCGCGACCGATCGATCCCGGCCGAATGAATGCCGCGATGGTCGGTCGCCTTCGTTGCCGCGGCAAAGGCGGCAAAGGCGGAAAATTTCCGTCGGGCTATTATCGTCCACGGTTCGTGGAATCGACGTGACCTGACCAGGATTATCGGAATTCGACGGGGCACCGGGGATATTGAATGAGGTTTAATCCTCAAACCGGCATGACGGTTTATTGGAATATCTTTAGTTCCCGTCCCGATCGGAACGACCAAGCGACCGTCTATTTCTGATATCTCCGTCCCCCCCCCCCCGCCCCCCTGGGGGAACATGCACTGATGGTAGCAGCAATGACCGTAGCGATTATGGCGCGCCGATGGCGCGCGACGCGCGCACCTCGCGATGATCGATTAATGACGAGTAAATAGAGTGAAAGGGCTGTTTCGTGTCGGCCGAATTCGTCCGGCGAAACGTAACGAACGAATAATGCGAAGCGGGGAGGAGAATCGGAGCGACAGGCGGGAAAAACGGGGATTTCGCTTCGTATGCAAACTCGGGCGCTACGTATTCATGGGGCTCCTAACAGGCCGGCAACCTACTTCGGATCCTAACGGAGCGAAATTAAATCTTAAAACATAGTTCCCGAGATAAAAAGGAGATTAGCCGGGATGGAATAACGAGAAATTGTTCGGCGACGTAGATTTATTACGTAATCTCTGTTCTCGCGTCACGGTGTCGGCCTTATTCCCGATTCCGGTCTCGGGATTCGTGTCTCATTATCGCGTATTAGCCGGCAATGCTGATCGCTAACCCAATCACGGACGTGCGAGCGTCACTGACGCGGTCCTTCATAAATCAGGCATCTCGAGAACGATAGGAGCTGAAAGACAAAATTAAAATATCGTGGATTCGAGCATGCCAGGTGTTCGGCCCGATTAAATCCAGATAAACGATCCGGCCGTCGTTCTGACCGACAGGAAGATTTATCGGTTCTTCCTCGAGATCCATTTTCCCATAAAGGGGCACCTATCTATAGATACCTTTCTTTCGCGTCTCTTTCTTTCTTTCGCCTCGCGCCGCCCCGCTTTTCATTCAATAATTCACGCGAGCACGTGAGCGCCGGCCGTCTCGAAGGTCCACGGAATTAATTGAAACAGAAGAAGAGTAAAATGAGATACGTCGGAATTACTCATCTCCAAACTCGTCCCATTCCCTTTGCCCCTTCGCCCTTTCGCTCCTTCATCCCTTCGCCAAATTGCATCGCGCTGCGCTTTTCTATCAAAGTTGCGTTTTCCTTCTCGAGGACTCGGGGAGATAAAACCAAGATATGACCGAAACAATTATCAACTCTCAACTCCGTTTCTCCCTCTCTTTCTCTCTCTCTCTCTCCTGATATCGGAAATTTAGATTTTATTACGTCCCTCACGGTCTTGATTCGCGCCCGCATACATTGCTCGCTCCATGCAGTGAATTTACATCCGAGGATTCGAGGACACGTGCGTGCGTGTCGAATCTCGCGAAGGTCCGTCATTCCGAAGATCATCCCGGATACATCAGGTTCGTTCGAATTTATCGGCTCGCGCTCAGGCACGCCGGCATTTACCGGCATTATGACGGATGCATCCCCGTCGAGGTCGAAGGTGATGACGCTCGTCGCTCGCGAAGGGTCACGGGACTTTGTCAAGCCAGAAACGGCGCGCTCCGCTGATGGAATCACTCGAGCAAGACGACGCGATCTTGTTTTCGTTCGCGAATCACCGCAATCCGCAATCCGATGCGATCTTTGGCGTAACGCCTCTTCGAAGAGACGAAGAAGAACTGCGAAGCTGGATCCGCGTTATGCTAATCGGCTGAGAGCCGATGGGAATCGAGGATTTCCGACTCTTTGCGAACTTGGCGATTGCTCGTTCCTCCAAATAATCGCGCGTTCATGTCGATAATACGTCTTCGAGATTATTCCACATCGCCAGGTGCAGCGATTTTTTTTAGCGAGTTTCCTCCAACGGAACGTCGCGCCGATCGCGCGCGCGTGCCCGCGATTTTCTCATTGATTGAACAGTTTATCTCGCGCGGGCATTATTAAGACAATTAGTTGATAAATTCGTCGGAGTGTCCATTAATATCGTGACGCTTTGAATAATGGATAGCGCGGAATGGAAAGTACCGACAATGCGTTCTCGCATCGATTACTATCAAACTGCGAGATCATCGCTTTGCTCAATCGTCATTTTCACCGCGGGAGTATCGCACTCGCGCACGAACAATTCGCGAAACAATATGATCCGGAGAACGGATACGATTTGGGATATCCCATATATCGAAATTATGGATCGCGAGTAATTCTCGCGGCGAACAAATGTGCTCAAGTTACAAATTATTAACCCGCCGGTACCGATATACCGCTGCGTGTATACACGCGCCGTGTACACCAATTACCATTCGCCAGACAGTCATTGACCTCTCCTAGCGGGCACGAGCTTCCGATTGGAACAATTATCGTCCCCGTCGTGTGTATTTAAATACACGCGCACTTAAATGCGCCTCTCCGCACGTAAATCGCGCTCTCCCTCTCTCTCTCTCCCTGAATCGCAAAAATACGGTAATTGTCGCCGAGGCAAGCTCAAGCGCTATTCGCGAGCGACTGTGTCCAACACAGTCGGAATCCCCCGCGATGCAGTTAATAACGTGGAAGCTGAGAGGGAGAAGAAACACGCGAAGGGGATGACACGTCGTGTCATCGCAGGACATCGACAAATTTCATTCAAGACTCGTTTGCGCCGCAAAGTCCATCACGGGCACTTGAAATTTTCCCGTAGCGGAAACGGACACGCTTCTTTTTTACAGACGGAAAGGCGCGAGCGCGAGGAGCCAGATGAGAAGACTGTCTCTCTCATCGATCGTCGGGGCGCCGCGAAACAGTGGACAGAATGGACAAGAAACGCGAGCATCGGTTCCTTTTGAAAAATAGCCGTTTGGAAGGTATCATCTGCTTGCGAGAGCCGGATTCACTTCGGAGGTCAACCGCGGCTCTCTCCAGGTGTCATCCTGGCTCCCTCCTCTCCCTCGGTGCCGAGATCGAGACACTGCGAGGAATTGATTCGTCTGGCGCGCGCTCGGTATCGACGCACCGCGAGTCTCGCGTATCTTCGGCATCTCCGGCAGCGGCGAAACGGGGAAATCTCAGCTGCCTGCGGAAACGCAGCGGCCTGCGTAAATCCTCTCGATCGTTCTCGATCGCGGTCCACGCTACGAACGTACGGGAGTCTGTATCCGCATCGGCCGTCGTAAATCATACGAGGGCGAGAGAAAACCCGCGCGAAACAGAGCGAGAGAGAGCGAGAGGGCCGGGGGGGGGGGGAAATGCGCGAGGAGGAGCGAAGGGATGGACGCGCAGCGGCATAAAACATACACAGCCGGCGGTGGCCGCGTCGTATATTTCCCGTATGCGCCGGCGACGCATACGTGCGCGTACAACGAGACTCGCTCCGCGCTCACGCGCTTCCGTCTCCTTCCGTTTTTGCGGTCCATCTTTTCCGTATCATCGATCCACCGTCCCCCCTTCTTCCCCTGCCTCCGTTTCTTGCCCTGCCTTCCTTCGCACGCCGCTCGCTTCTCTCTCAGCTCTCTCAACTCTGTTTTTCTCCATCTTCTTCCCTCGTCGTACTCGATCATGCGTTCCTCGCTTCTCTCTCTCTCTCTCTCTCTCTCTCTCTCTCTCTCTCTCTCTCTCTCTCTCTCTCTCTCTCTCTCTCTTTCTCCCTTTGTACTTGGTAATATTCTCTGAATTTCGATACTCGCGCTCACGGCGGTCTCCGTCTTCAGACCCGCCCATGGCCGAGACTCATCTGAATCTGAATACGTTCCAATCTTACCGCGGCACCGAGAAAATTCCGCAGCTGTCGCGACGGTATTTTCTTATGCGCGTCGTCAATGGACGCACGACCGATGGCACTTCTTGGTTCTCCATCGTTCCCTTCGACGACATCGATAGTTGCTTCTCGAGGGCTGCCCGAGCTTTGCACCGTGGCTTTTTCATTTTGCGCGAGGATCGAGGGATCGTGAATATCGCAGATTGCGGGAATAACGAGAACCACCAGCCTCGCTAGCGGATTCGCAACGGACTGACATGCGATTTCGTTGCGATTCGGTGACTTTCCCGAGTGTCCAGTTATGGCCGGATGTATACTCGCTTCGATCATCGCTGAGATTTCCATTTCAAGACAATCGGACAAGACGAGGGCGATTCGCTCGCTCGCTGCTCGCTCGTGGCGAAATCGCGCGAAATCGCGAGGTGCATTATAGCCGCGTGTTTACGCGAACGAACTCGAAATCGGCAGAAGCGAGGCGCCAACGGTGGCATCCAACTCCTTCGAGACCGTTATCGCTATCCTCATCGATTTCCCGGTTAACCGCTGGGGAGCGTATTATTCGACCGGCGAACTAGAATCGATTCCCAACTGCCTGCAGGTAGCGGTATCGGGAATTGAAATCGATTCACTACGACGGCCATAATGGCGTCCTCGCTGCTAATAGCGTGCTCTCGCTGGTAATTCCGCGAATGTGCCGGCGCTCTCGGCACACGCGGAATGCCCGCGATCGTAGGAATCGTTAAGGAAAATGGTTCACCATCGTGACGTACCATCCTTCCAATACGTAAGTACGATTGTTTATCGCCGCGATAACGTGATCGATAACTCGCGTAGGGTCGCGTGGAAAATATCGCGAGAGAGAGAGAGAGAGAGGAGAGGAGCGCGGGACATTAATCAAATAGCTGCTATCGAGAGAGGTGCAAGCTTTTCGACTCACGCTGAATTTTATGCATCGATTATGGGATTATAAGTATGTTGTTGTCCGGTGGGGATTTAACTAGTCGGAAAATACGCGAGGATTTTTCCCTGCGCGCTCTCGGACGATGTAATTTCCCGTATTATTATCGATATCGGTGCCGCTGTCGGAGATATCTTAGTATTAATTCGCGCGTGTCCGATACACGCGGAGGAGAGTGTCCGGTATTATCCAGTCCACTCTTCCCTCCCCTGCCCGTAACTCGTATAATCCCGTAATCCCCGAGAATGATTTCGTACTGGAATTATACCGGGAATTCCGTAATAGTCGACTCCCACGGCAGATGTAACTCCATAGCTGCCAATACGCTCGCGCGATCAATCGTAAAATAAGCTTCTTTGCGCGATGGATCGCCCTCCGGCATGAAAATACAGTCTCGCGTCCGTAGGTCGCGGACACATTCCGACGAATGATCTCGTTCCCTCGCGACTCCTCGCGCGCGCGATCCGCGATATTCAAGAATATCCGCGCAAAGGCGCGTTTCGACGTGTTCACGGCACGTGGAGACGATCGAGTCTTCCCGAGTAACGAGCTAGTCGCGCCAGCTGCAGGGTGGCTCTTCCGTCAACCCTCACGCGCGATGTTTGGCCGGGGGTGCGAGGTAACTCCAATCAAGCGATTATAACTCACGCGAGACAGCAAGCAAACCATGAAGCGAACCGCGAAGATACCAAACTCGGTCCAAGTTACGCCGATGGAGCACACGGTCGGTCGAAGGTCGCGCGCATTGTTCGATACGTGTACAGATACGTGTACCTACGTTAACCGAGTTATCGGCTTTCGATTAATGCCTACCGGAAAACGCCCGACTGGCTGGTTGGCTGACGCAACGGACGGCGACGGCGCCGCTGTTTAAGGCCGTAACATGTCGGCGGGTAAACGGGGATTCGGCCGGTCATATTGCCCAAGGAATATTACTGTGCCAACAGCTTTCCCTGCGGCCTCTGCTTGCTCAGGTCCACCTCGGTCCACCTACCGGCGAGAGATTCCGCCGAGGCACTCACGCCGGTCGCATGCACGCACACACGCGCGAGTGCAAGCCAAACAGATCGCTCGAATGGCTCTTCGACGTGGCGAATTCGTTACGATCTGCAAAGGGCGCCGCCTGCGACTTTGCGCCCGCCGTTCTCCAGCCTTATTTCCCTCCTTGATCGATCATTGACACGCCAAAGGCGGAAGCGGGAATCCCGCCGAGTGCAAGAATTTGTAGCTTTCGCGCCTTTACGATATCTGTCTGTCTGGTGCGCAGCCAACTGGATTTTATCGCACCGCTACGAACGAAACCGTCAAGGATGAGGCACGTTAGCGCGCTCGATGATGCGAAATCCGATTGTTCCTTTCGGCTAATCGAGCGCAACGCACTAGAATACAGGCCGCGGCAGTGTCATCCCTTGCTGGAGCGATTCCAATCATATCAGCAAACGAGGAAACCTGCCCGCTGTCCTTCCATCAGCCTCCCCCGCCCGGCTGTCCTTCCATTCGGGGAAAGAGGACAAAGAACGGCCCACGTGTCGGCCGAAAGGCGTCCGTGTTCTCTCGGCACGCCAATTCGAGCGCTGTCGTGGGCGTTTGCCGTGACAAAGGAAGCGGATGAAGAAGGATGAAGGCGAGATTGAAGGTAAAGGGACGTCGTCGGTCGTGTCGGTCTCTGTTTCAGAGCAATCGCGTCCTTAACAAAGCAGTAAGAAGCAAACGAAAACGGAGGCGGCGCCACTAAGAGCGAGACGGATCAAAAGAGTAACGCCGCCGCCATTGTAACGCTCCGCGGCGCGATGAGGAGGGCGAGGGGGGGGGAGGGAGGGAGGTAGGGGGAGGGGTCCCCTTCGCAAAATTGGCTCGCGAAACTCGGTCGTGTTCTGACGCTTTAATTATTCAGTCCGAATCGCTCCGGCCCGCCTCATCTACACCCGACGATGCCCGGACTAGATGGAAGGGGCAAGAGAAGGGGGAAGGGGCGCCCGTTGCTATTTCTCATTTGGATTTTAATCCGGCGCGATGCCGGAAAAGGCCGCGAGCCGACGTTTATTAACATCTTAACGAAATGATGAAAACGTCGCGGCCGTAACCGACTGGCTGGCGGATCGTCGTAGCTTTAATGCCATCAGCGATAATTCTCGGCGGCAAGTTGGAGGAACGGTTAATGAGATAATTGAATCCCGTAGCTCCCGGCCGCTGAAAGATTTTCCCCCGCTTTTCCGCTAATTGAGGCGCTAAACGGATGAGCGGTTTGTACAACGCGTTCTATTATTCGCGGGTTATTGATTTACATGCTTAATTGTGACACAACGGCGTGACCTAATATCGCAAATGAGGCTGCTAACGGCGGTGCCGTTGCCTACGAGGCAACCAAATTCACGTCGCGCTGGCACGCAGCTGTGTTTAAATGTATCGACTCTCTCTCTCTCTCTCTCTCTCTCTCTCTGTGTGGCTCTCAGACGCGCGGCGCTTCGGAGCGATTGGCACGTCGTGAAACGGATAGTGTTATCAAGGTAGCGCTGCATCCTCGGATAATAGCGTCATTAATTTCGTAATATCTCCCTTAAGTAATGCGCTAATTAACTTTCCCGGCTGCTATCGGTTTAACGAGCTGAGTTTGGTGCACGTAGGCGGAGCGTCAAACTCGTTACGCACTGCGCGCGGCGCATATCCGCTATACCTTCTCTATGCGCCGTATGAACTGTACGAACTCGGCTGCTCGGCTTTACAGAAGCTTGTTAACACCATCGCAGACACGGCCGGGCGTGCCTCGCTAACACAGAGGAGCTTTTGATTTCGAGTTGTTCGTGACGCGCGGCAGGCAGGGGCCCGCCGCTCGTGATCGGTCGCGATGCGTACGCGCGCCAATCGATTCTTAACAACGTTGTTCTCTCCCTCTCCCTCTCTCTCTCTCTCTCTCTCTCTCTCTGCATTTACGGCGTCGCCGTGTACACAGCCGGTGTGCATAAGCGATACGATCTTTAGCGCCTTGGAGCACGAGCGCGATTCACGTGCAGTCCCCGAGTATCGCGAGCGTGCCGCAACGCGCGAAAGCAAATAATCGTAATTGAAGCATGATAGAGGGCCCGAATTCGGACAGATTGATTTCCCGATCTTTCGTCGAGGGAGGAGAGATATCGCATAGCCCGGATACCGGCAATGAAACCTCCATACGTTTGACGGACGGAAATTTTCTACGGAAATCGGATTATTACCGTTACAACGTGCCCCTCCGATACTCGTAAATGTTTGCGTTAACACCGTCGCGTTTATTCGCTCTATCCGCGCGCGGGAAATTGATGATCCCCGACACGGCGCGCCAGGTATCGTCCGCTGTCATTTCCGGCAGCGATCATCTCCATGTCGATATCAACGAGCGCGCGCGATACGCGCGTCACTTCCCGCCGATAATCGATAACTGACATACGGTTTGTCATCTTTTTACGAGCGTCGAAAGACACCGACACTGGCTGCGGCCGCGAACCTTGTCCGCCGAGAGGGGACACGGCTCGACACGGACGGCGTAATTTTGGACAGCAGCGACTCGCCAACTGTCGACGACGCTCCGACCCGGCCTGATCCGGTCACCCCCGTGGGACCCTGGACAATGGCGTGTCGCTGCCGCCACTCCGTTGAACGTTAACCACCGACCATTACGGTTCGCCTCTTAAACCCCTGCCGAGAGAGAGGGGTGGGGAGGGGCAGGAGGTCTGCTGCAGATACTTTACCACCCGGTGTTCCTCTTGTACAAACAAACAGCCTCTTTATTCCTGCGCTCTGTTTCTTTCCTTCTTTCTCTCTTTCTCTTGTTTTCTCTCCCCCCCCCTCTCTCTCTCTCTCTCTCTCTCTCTCTCTCTCTTTCCCTTTCCTTTTCCCACGACGGCGGTAGACGACGGTGATCTTTCTTTCCCTGAGGGACGCTCTCGCTCGACGGGCGAGAAATTAATTATCGCCGATGGATTTTTGCTTCTGGCTCGTTGCGCCGTGACGTTAACAGAGTGCCACGTTGACAGGCGAGTGAAATAAGTAGGGGTGTGTTACCGGTCGTGTATCGAGTCTGCGTCGTCGTTGACGACGACGATGACGATCATGATGACGATGATGATCTAACGCGTGGAATTACTGTTTCCCTTTATCTCCCTGCCTCTGCCCCTGCCCGCGTCTCTCCCGGCAAATGTGTAATTACACACGTGATGTAATTAATATGGCGCGTCATGCGTTCGCGCGATACCTGTGGCGACACGAATCGTTTAATTTATTCGCTCGCAGCAGTTCCAACCGCGGTGCGACGGTGCGTGAAAACGTTTACAATTCACCGATTCACTGCAGCTGCTACAAATGACTCCGGCGGTCCTTGCGCCGACAATCGCGCCGACACTGGCGGCGCGTGCACCCGCGCCCGAGGTGCAAATGCGATCAAGTCAGCCGTGGTCCGTCTTCTTTGTCGCGCTGCGTACTACAATTGGCACACTCGAAATTTGAGCCGCGCCGACGCCTGGCAAGGGTCGCCTAGCCCTGCGAGGCGGAGCCCTTCTCTTTCGCGCGCGGTGCCTCTTTGTCGGTCGGCATCGGGCTTTAAAGACCGGCTGACGGACGCTTTCAAACATCATTAAAGCTGCGCCGCACCGCGCGAGATTCGACCTGCTCGATTTCACATCCTTTACGCGCTTTAATTCAAATCCTAATTCAAATCGCTTTAATTCAAATACTAATTCCGATTGCATTCTTCACTATACGTCAATTCCATCAATTCCACCTTTCGTGACGTAATCTCTTTCCCTCTCTCTCTCTCTCTCTCTCTCTCTCTCTCTCTCTCTCTCTCTCTCT
>JAHMML010000014.1:1208511-1343879 GCA_020341155.1 Eciton burchellii
CTCTCTCTCTCTCTCTCTCTCTCTCTCTCTCTCTCTCTCTCTCTCTCTCTCTCTCTCTCTCTCTCTCTCTCTCTCTCTCTCTCTCTCTGTGTCTCGTGTTACTGTTTCGTTATTATATTTTCGCAGACTCTCATTTCTCCTTATTGCGCGTACTAGACCGCAGCAACGCGGCGATTGAGAGTAATTCATCGGGGAATATCGGGGAAAAGTATCGGTCGCTGAATCGGTCGCAGGGAAAAAACTCCCTCTCGTCCCTCTCGCCTTGGGCGTGGGAATCACTCTTGGATTTAGTCGGATATCAAAGAATTTTCTACGCGCTCTCGCGTAGCGAGGACAGCGTTGCGGGAGCCGTTGATTTGTATCGAATACTCGCCGCGAGGAAGCAGCGAGAGGCAGCGGCGGCGGAGCCGTGAAATTAACGGCGACGATATTTTTTGCCTGACCAGGCCAAATGCTCGGACAATGCGAATAATAGCTCGACGGGGTGTCCGTATCGGTGATGCTCGCGTGTATGTGCGTGTACGCTCCGAGGATTCGTGCTATGAGAATCTCAGGCGAATGATTCGAGGCGCGCG
This sequence comes from Eciton burchellii, assembly GCA_020341155.1. Lineage (NCBI taxonomy): Eukaryota > Metazoa > Arthropoda > Insecta > Hymenoptera > Formicidae > Eciton > Eciton burchellii. The sequence continues at coordinate 1,209,087 of JAHMML010000014.1, forward strand.
GGGAGAGGGAAAGGATACAAGCGGCACCCGTCGTAAGAACCTTGGAGTGTTTCGGCGGCTTTGTATCAAGGCTACCCTCCGTCCTTCCCCGGCTACGACGGTGTTTGATAGAATTTACGAGCCGAGAATGCCGAGCGCGTTATTGTCATCGCTCGCAAGCGACGTTCGCCGTTCGCCATCGCGCTTTATGTATCGAGCCATCGCGCCGGAGGAGCGAGGGGCGAATTCTCGCCGGCTGGCCGAAGGAATTCGTCCCAACGTCGCACTTGGTCGATGATTGCACCACCGGCTGTCCGAATCATTCGTCCCCGTATCCATCATAGCGGCGCGCACAGTCTTGGCATCCCTTCGGCCATTCAGTGATTACATTTTGCCGAACGCGAGAAGCGTCGCCGTGAGTTTCCCCGATCAGCCGCTTCTCTCACAATACCGCCGTCCTTTCACGGATGTGACGATCGCAAGGAGGGAGCATCCGACGCCGCTTTGGATCCGCTCGTCTCGAGCGGATTCATCCTCGAGCCTCGCCGGAGGCGGGGAATCGGTTAACGCGGTTAACCGGAGACCGAATTACCCTCCTCTTCACGAAGAGAGGACGAGAGAGAGAGAGAGAGAGAGAGAGAGAGTGTGTGCGTTTAACTCGGGATTCAGCGGACACGGATTCGTCACGTACGCTGATCCTGCGTGCTCTTCTTGAGACACTGGCCAGGTTCCATCTCTCCCCCGCGCCGCGACCCTCTCTGCTTTTTCTCGACCATAAAGAAGGTGGAAGCCGAAAGATGGGAGTTGACGGGAAAGATGGAACAAGGACAGGGAGCAAACGACGATCCTTCTCGAGAGCATACCGCGTTGCTCCTTCATCCGTACACCCCCGAGTGCGCCCCCCCTCTCTGTTTCTGTCTCTCTTACTCCCTCGTCCCATCCCGCGGGCGGTGGCTTGCCGCGTGCCCTATGGCGCGGAAAATTGCGGAGCCGTCGATAGTGTTTTCCCTGTTGCCGAGCCCGGCCGGCGGAATTTTCGCAAGGGGGGTAATAGCGAGCTCGGACGTCGCCGCTCCTCTCCTCTCCTCTCCTCCGGGAGCCTCTCTCATCGAGGAGAAGCATAAAGTAATGCCGGCTGGAATGGGAGCCCGGCGAAACACAATCTGCATTTTTCATCGCGCAGCAGCGCGCGCGCGCCGGCCTGGGCGCTTGTCGATTATAATCTGATCTCCATCTAAATACAAAGTACTTGCCGCTCGGCGGGAGGGGCGAGGCAGGTGAGGCACGAAACGCGAGATAATTTAATCCGTAAGACGGCGAGCACGCCGCTGCCGGTCGCGTGGGCAAGAACTGCGCACGGCAACTCGATTCGCTGATGAGATCCGCGGGTATCGACAGCCTGACATTTAACGGTTGAATACGTAGCGCCAAGTGATTGATCGAGAGCGGATGAAAGGTAAAACGCAAAAAAGGAAAGAGAGAGAGAGAGAGAGAGAACCCCGGTAACGAAAAGTATACGCGAGGAACGCGATATGATTGAGCTTATTCTCCATCTTTTTTTTCCCTCCCCCCCCAGCCCCGAGGCTGACGCGCGCGCACACGCGAGGTGCATCGCATTGGCGGATTATAGATTTCTTTCGGCCTCGGAGCGCGCGTTGCGATTAAAGAATCAAGGCCCGGCATTTCTCAACGCAAAGTCACAACGCGCGATATAGACTCGTCACGCGATACTTTTCCCACCCCCTCGCAGTTGCATCTCTCTTATAGTCGACGACACGTATTATCGGGTAAGGCTAGAAAGCAGCGCGAAAGCTGAAGCATGTATCTCGCGACGAATCGGCTCGACAGTGCCTTCTACTTCTGTTAAAGATTCTTATAGGCTTTATTCTTTGTCTGGAATTTTGGACACTCGGAAAAACCCAATGTAAGCAATGTGTCAAGCATGTGTCGATGATGAGTCCCAGAGTAATAGGTACATAGGTCGTAAACCGTTGCTGAAACAAAGAGTATCGCCTTTTCCTCGACAGTTACCAAACGCCTGTATCCTCAGTGTAGCGCGAGACATCCGAGGCAACGGTCACTTGTTCAGAGTAAGAATCGAAATACTATAACTGCTAATCCGTTTGCCAATTAAAAGAAGGTAAAAAGGTAGATAGTTATCTATGTCTCTTATCTTTACCCGTCACCCTATCCAGAATCGGCATAAATAAATATTTGAGCAGTGTGGAGCGAATTTATATCGAAGGCGCTCTAAACAACTTCTGCCCGCGAAAGGGCGAAAGGAATCGGGATTAAGCGATTTTGACTTGACATGTCCGCGCGGATCATTCGAGAGAGGGAAGAAAGCCGCGTCCTATCGTCTTATGCATAACAAGTGCGAGCCTGACGCTTCGCAACGCTTCGCGACGCGCGTATATTCCGCAATTGGATACCTCGCAGCTTCCGATATCCGCGCGTTCTCCCTGTAGCCGCAAGCGGAGGTAGACTGCGCGAGTACGCGAGAACTGCTCGCGATCGGCTGCTCGCGCGAGTCGGAGCGGAGGTCAGGAAAGAGGTCGATGGTACCCCGCCGTCTGGCTCGTCGGGGGCCCTCGTAACGCAGAGATACCGGAGCGTCGCGGCGACGGTGATTCATATCGTGCGGAAATTGTGCCGTTCGCCCGTAGATTCCAGCCGGAGTGGTCCGCGTAAATCGGCCGTTCCCGCGCTTCCCGCCACGGACAACGCGATTTATCGTCGAGCGAGCGAGCGAGCCTCCGCGTTGACACGTTGATCGCGCGTCATCGCGAGATCTCGCGGCAGCGAGGACAGAAAATGACACGAGCCAACGGAATTATTTAATGCTCATTGAATGTTTGAGAGCTGTCAGGCGGCGAGCGGCGCGGCGGATGGAAGCGGCGGAATTGTGATCGCGCCTGACATCGCGCAGTGTACGTCCAGTTTTCATCGGCAACGGCGTGAAATATTCATAGAGCGACAGGGCATCATCGTCACGGAGTTTCCGCGAGGAAGGGGAAGGGAGACACGGAAGAAATGGCCAAATATCCCGCCATTCGTCATCAGCCGGATCAGAATGGTCGCATTTCACCTCGACGTCTCCGCGGATGACCGTCTTATCCGCGCTGGCGTTCTCGGTTCGCCGGAAGCCCTCAAAGGACCCATCGTCGACGACCACCTTTGACAGGGAAAGAATATAGGGGATAGAAAAAATGAGAGGCCGAGACGTTTGATCGCGAGTGTGAATCGCAAGGAATGTGGTCCGCGCTTTTGCAAAAAGCTACGAAGCGTAACGAAGAGAGACAATTGATGAGTAAGAACTGATGCGGATGAGGAAAGAGAAGCAGATGAAAGCGCAGAGTTGGACAGATGGTGAACGCGGCAGCTCGTTATGATCTTCCATGCGCGGTACTCCCAGGACTCACGGGAGCCATTGTGATCGTTGCAGTTGACGTCAACCGTCATCGTTGGCGTATCGTTCACGTCGTGTCATCATCCTTGTCAGCCTTCTGTCGCTTTCTGCCGATACGGTCAGTCTGCCGTTCCAATCGGCGCACGTGAAAGCGCCGCCGGTCGCATTAAAATCCGACACTGTCGCGGCAAAGCCGCGGATTATTAAATAATCAACGAAACGGAGACAAGCGCCTGCTATGCGACATACACGGACATGGCGGTCGCGCGTGCATTCCGCGGTTACGTGTCGTCGATGTACACGCGAGAGGAATCCTGCTATTTGTATGCATACGAGCGGAAAAAGCGAGCGCTCAAGATGTGTCTCGGTAACCGAGCTGGTTGACGTTTCGTCAGCGCGATCGATTCCAGAATAACGCGACAGGTTAAACGTGACAAATATAGCTGGAGGAATGCATGTCCCTTTATTGCATGGTACTCGCGAAACCGAGAAGACAAAATCGAGTCAACGTGCCCTTCCCCTCCCCCTCTCTCTCTCTCTCTCTCTCTCTCTTTCTCTCTCTCTCTCTCTCTCTCTCTCTCTCTCTCTCTCTCCTGTTTCAATTCGCTTCGCATGTCTCGCCGCAGAATTCGCATTCGCTGAGGTCTATTTCGCGAGACAGGAAGCTTGGAATATTTCGGCCTGCTCCATGTAATATTTTTCCATTTCCGCGGAAAGAGCGGAACTCGATATTCGCGCGAGAGACACGCGCGCGTGTCGACGACCCGAGCGGACAAGATCGAGCGCCCTCGTCGTTATCCAACGAGTGGTTATCGTGCGAGATGTACCACGCCACCATAAAGCCAATGGTGCCCCGTACGGTCCTTACGGGCCGTAAGGGTTTTAGGGTCGCGGAAAAACGGACGAGATCCGCTCGCTGGGATTCGCGGAGCAAAGGGGAGTCCGATGATTTATCCCGCGGTGCGCATACCAGATGGTCCTCCCTGACGCGACGTGCCCGAGGTCCGTTTCCGGCCTGTTCCGGAAGGAAAAGATCGCTTCATGCCGGACGAGCAGCCGTTTGCGCGCCCCCGTTTAAAACGGCGGCCCGGCCTCGGCGGGCGTAAACAAAGCTCGCGTTTTATGAGGCTGCGGACGTATTTATGTGCGCACTGGAGGATCGCGCTGCACGTAAACGCGGACGCGTGCTTGAGCACGCCGACACGCAGCATCCGCGTGTACGCGCACGCACGTTACAACGCGCGTTACACGCTCGCTACCAGCAGAAGAGGGGAGCGGAGGGAGGGCGGGAGCGGCGATCCTGCACGGCGCGCCCGAGCACCGCTAAATAAAAGGGAGCAGGAGGAGGAGGAGGAGGAGGACGCGTTCCATATGTAAACCCCGAAGAATAGCTTATTTTAAAGCGATCACGGAACGCTTTTCATGCCCAGAAAAGATGATGGAATCGCGCTTTCATTCGGCTGCCTCGCGGTGAAAAATGATCCGCGCGCTAACGCTTTCCTCCTCTCTCCCCCTCCTCCCTCCCCCCTCCCCCCCCCCCGCTCTCGCCGTCCCTCTCCGAATTTCTCTCTCGCTTCTTATCTCCCTCGGCTAGGTGTAGCCGAGAACGAGTTCGCGCTTCCCCGCTCGCCGGCGCCTACGACGTGCGCCGCGTTTCATACAGGATGGAATAAGAATATCGACGTTAAGAAGATGACTCGTCGGTTCTCTTTTCTCTCTCTCTCTCTCTGTGAACGAAAGGAGGGACGGATCAGCGTTTCTCACGCGGTGATCACGGTGCGCGGTGATACTCTCTGCTTGCTCTGCTTCCGACGACGGAATCACAGATGAGAGGAAGCAAAGAGGGAAATGGCTGCGTTTCGCAATAAACTCGCGAGCAACGTGCGAGATCCGTCTATCCATCCGTACATCGAACGCCCAAATAATTTTGGACGTCCGGATGGCATTGAGACTTCTTAAGCGGAGCGCGCACTGTGAATCTCGGCAAAGTGCACTCGCGAAGCGTCACCTGTCACCTCTGCCCTCAGCGGGAAGGTAGTAGTCTCGGAAGCGGCAAAGTGACAGGGAGAATGTCGTAAGCACAGCGCGCGGGTCGGCTTCTCCTTACGGAAAAACCGTAATCAGACCAGACTGGCGAACTGCACGAGCCTCATGAAAGACATTACGGGAATCAGCCGACGAGCACACGCGAGTGCAGTCGTCGATGTGGCTCCGCGTATCGCGCGACTGCCGCTTTTACGAGCTGGCTCCTAGCATCGTCGCGGAACTTGCCATCGTTCGTTTTCCGATATTCGGTCGACAAATCGTAACGGTCAATCGATTCCGCGAGGGTCTTCGATGGCTGGCCGGCGCGTCGCCCCGCGCTTTGCCGCGGTTGATGTTTTATTTCCACGTCTTACGTCTTACGTAGGAGAAAACGGTTGGACGCTGTCACGTGACAGCCCCGTCGTCTGGAAAGAAGCACGGCGCACGAGCTGATACGGAAATTGCGAAGGGACATGGTTCGTTTGGCCCCGCGGTCGGAAGTTATGACAAATCGAGCGACGCCACGCGCGACCGCTGCACAAAGCTCCGAGCGACGAGCTCGCGGACGAGGAGGGTTGATTCCCGGCGACACCCCACGATTAACGACCTCCGTTCGAGAGGCCGATTTATTATCGCGTAATATCTGAGACGGTGATGCCGGAAGTCAACGCCGATGGAATCTTCGATGCGCCGTAGAGTGCGTTTAATCGATGAGCAGTCGTTGCGGATATTAATTATTCTCAGGCGTCCATCTATCTTATCGCTCGCGGGAAGCTCGATTCTGGAAGCGGGATTGTGCGCGACGTGGCGGCCGGCATCGGTTTCGAAAATTCGATCCAGAAGGGCGAGAGAAGGGCGCGACAAGGGCGCTTGATTCCCGAAAGCTCGATCGAGATCGCAGTGCGTCGTACTTTCACCCCTCTTTAATTCCTCCTTCTTTAATTCACGCTCCCCGTGTCGTTTCGCAGATGCGATAACAATACCCGCGAGATTCGTCCCCATTTCGCAAACTTCGTTTTCGCAACGCTCGCTTTCGGCTTCCTCGCCCTCGCCCTCGCCCGCTCGGCCGGCGTTTTCCTGTACGCCGACTGCCGACAATTATTAGCCATTGTCCGGCGAAAAGCCCGAGAGACCGAATTACGTCGAGTTAGAAGCTCGGGCCCTGCCGGCGTTACCGCGCTGGACGGGCGTCGCGACGCGCGAGCAGGAAAGAAGCACCGAGAAAGAGAGAGAGAGAGAGAGAGAGAGAGAGAGAGAGAGAGAGAGTAGCCGAACGGCTATCGAGCGGAGGAGGACAGAGAGAAAGAGAGACAGAAAGAGAGAGAGAGAGAGGGGGAGGGAGGGGTGCGGCGACCTAGCAAGGGGAGACCGCAGGAGAGGCCGGAGGGGTGGTTAGACGGTCGTGGAGAGGAGACCACCTCGAGAATTATCGTCCCTCCCCCCAGTCCTCGTAAAGAGGATCGAGTGATTTACAACGAGACCCCGCCTCGAGACCCCGGATGTAACGGTGGCGATCGGCGTTACGTATGCCGGGATAGCCTTTAATGGTATTCGCTCGGTGTCAATCGCCGGAGCGATTTGTAAGGCGTCGGCGTTGGCGCCCGCGGCGTCGACGAATTGTTGCGAGAGCCCGCGAGAGCCCGCGAGAGCCCGCGAGAGCCGAGAACGGTCCCTCTCTGCCGATTCATTCGTCGTCCCGCGACGAGTGAATAATGAATAACGCTCGAGCGAGCGCTTAATAGCCGCCGCTCGCAACGGAAAGGCGATCTTTTATTTCCACACAGCCAGGCGGGCAGACGTCCTGATAATTACAGAAGCTGTTAGCACCTCGGACGGACGCTTAAACGCGCATTTTGCATTCGGACATTCAAACGATTCGCGCGAATTCGCGACGAATGCAGGGATGCCCGCGCGACGTGGCATTTCCGAGTCTCAATTACTACATCACGCGACGACGGTGTTCCACCAACAATATTCCCGTGTCACTTTATCACCGTGAAAGCGGTCTGTCAACTTTTATTGGAAACGGAATGACAGAGAGATAAAGACAGAGAGGGAGAGAGAAACGGAATCTCTGAATCCAAATCCAACTTGATAAAGAGCAACATCCCGCTCGGAAGACATTTTTTTTTTTCAACGGACGTCGACGCGTCACTCTTCGCCCAGTCGGAGAGCTGTACTTTCACCCTCGGTGCCCTCGATGCCCTCGTCTCCCTCGGGACGTTATCTCCCGAAAACCATATACACGTACACCGTCCCGACGATGACGTAACGTATTAGACGTATGACCGACACGCGAGGTGAACGATCACGAGGGAGAGGACGTTACGCTTACGTTTGTCGTTCATATTCATGCCGCCAAAGGATCGCAGATCTGTCCCTTCTGGACTCGACGACGCGAGTGCACCGCGCGAAGACGCCCGAGCGGAATAGCGAAGCGGAACCGTCAATGCTCCAGCCGCAAAGAAGCTTTGGAAAGTGCGTTCCGGGAAAGGAACGGGGGAGGCGGGCGTGCCGTTGGTAATTCGCGTAAATGTATCGGGAAAGATACATGGCGCGGCCATGAGCCGCGCGCGGAATCCTCACGAGAAACCGCTAGGTTTACCGTTCGCCTGTGTGCCAGTGGGATCGTCCATTCCTTCGCCCTCCCTCCCGGGATCCTCTCTTCCCTTTGCAGCGCGGCCGCTGGTCTTCCCCCGCTTCCCCTCCAATTTCCCATGAAGCGTGCGCTCGCGCCAGGATTTTCGCGAATCGAAGGATCCGCGCTCGTCCGCCTTAAGCCGCTTGTCCGGCGAGTTTCAACCCTCCGCCCATGCCGCTACCACCGCCGCGTCTTTATCTATTCATCCGCGAAGGGCTATTCTCTCTCGCGATGTTCGTGGGACCTTTAGAAATCCGCGGCTCATTACGGATGTATGTATGTCTAACTAACGCTCGATCCTCTGCAGCGAAACTCGCGCAAGCTCCATCGCGAGTCTCGGGACGTGAGAATGTTTGGTGATCTTGCTCTCTCTCTTTGCTCTGCCGAATTTTCTTTCTTTCCTTCCTCGTCTCCTTCGCGATCTTCGAAGTCGCGATATTTTTGGAAGTCTCCGCCGATGTTAATCACGTTAATGTAAACGGAGCTCTTGCTCTTCTCGCAAGTTTATTTTCGCTAAAAATAGAATTTTAGAGAAACAAGAGATCCCAAGTTACAAACTGCACGGTCCAAGTTGAGCTCGGTCCAACGAGATCTTCGCTTCAAACTTTCAGCAAGCCCCCTGCTATCTGATGTAATCGAGATTGCGAGAAGGAAAAAAAAAGGGGGAAGAAAGCACAGAAAACGAGATAATGGTTTCGTCGATGATTTCGCGTATTTTGTCGCGGGCGAAAATTGCAGGCTTGCTCTACTCTATTAGCGAGTACGAATTTACATGAAACGTAATGTAAGGACGGTTGATTAAAGCATTCCGCTTTGTTGCGTGAGCATTGCACAAATGTTAACGCGCAAGTTTCATTTATCATAAAAACATATTACGCGCGTAATAATGCGTGAGGGACGGGCAGGGTGCGTAAAGGAGTTTGCGCAATCGCACAATCGCGAAATGAAATATTAAATATATCGAAACACATCGCTTTAAAGCGTGCCGTTGCAATACTGCGGAATGCAAATGACATAAATATGTGCAAAAACGAATTAAACCTTAATATCTAGATTAAAGCAAGCTTTAGTAATCAACTGCGATCGCAATACACATATATCGCCCGTGTCGAAGCTCTCGCTACACGTGACGTGCACAAAAAATTCTCACAGCCCAATTAAAAATCAAATATTAAAAAGATTTATTTATTTCGCAAACTTCTCGCGCGCATATCTATATATAGAGACGCGCAGCTGAAAAGCTGAAACTTATTTTTCACTCGACGTACTAATGCTTGCGCGTGTCGCGCATGTAACCTGCGAATTAATTGCGGAAGCGGAAGCGGAAAAGACTAATCAGTATACCGTAAAGTGGCGCGATTTTTGTGCCGGTTATCGAACACCGAGCGATAATCGAATCGTTCCCTCGACCGATGCGGCCGCGAAGAACATGGGCTCGAATCCCGACGCATAATATCGACGTGAGAGAGAGAGAGGGAGAGAGAAGAGTAGAAGACGAGGGAGAGTTTAGCAGCGAACCCTCGCAGAATTAAAAAAAACACTCGAGATGGGTCCTCGCGTGGGTCCAATATACTTTCAAATCCGTCATTAGCACTCGTACTGAGAAATATAGTCAGAAAAGTTTGCATTTCCTGCGAAGTCGCGAATCTCCGCGTTACAGCGTATCAGTTGATTCCGATGAAGCGAAAAAATTCCGATCCCTCTTTACGATTCACACTGTGCGCTTTTTGTCGTCGACGCGGTCCTCGAGACTACCTGGACTTGCTGGATAGCGAATATCGATCTGAAGAGAATGTCGGATCTGAAGGAGCGCGTCATGATTTCGATGTCTCAAGGTGGCCAGCCAGGGTGTCTCGTTCGGTGAACGTGAATGTTCGTAAGGGGCGATGAATCGCCGTAAACCTCGCAGCATTAACCGCTTCCAAGAGAGACGGCTCGGAGTTTCCGTGCACGGGGAGCAATTCTTATTTCCCTCTCATCTCGCGAGATGCAAATATATTCAGCCGGATAGACGGGGCTCGGTCTTCTGTCGTCCCTCACCTCGCATTAAGGATAATTTGTAGTCTATCGCGGAGGGAGGGAGGGTAAACTCCTCGCTTGGTAATTAAAATAAAATCGGGGGAGAATCACGCGAGCTTCCTCCAACTCGGGCGCGCCTGGCAGCGGGGGCGGAGAAGAGCAAGGCCGGAGGCGAAGTGGAGGCGGGAGGAAGGAGCCGTACACGCGCGACGTGGAGGCGAGAATCCACGCTCCCTACAATGAGACATAAAACTTTAATGACACGGCCGCGACAACTTTTATAACGAACTTTACGGACTCTCGGAGCGCGGGGCTCGCATCGGACATTTTTCACGCCGCAGCGACCCGCGCGCTCGTTCTCCAAGCGGAGGCTCGATTCCGAGCGGGAGTCGATCGAGCGTTTACAGCGCCGTGTCGATATTCATGGCTTCGCCGGCCTGTCGGTGATGGGGGATTGGTGTCGGTGGTGGTTTTGCGGAGGTGGCACTGCCACTCGCTATACCCGAGTTAATAATGCGCGGCCCCTCTTCCCTTGCGCGCCCGCTCCCGCGCAAATCCCAGCATCCAGCTCCGCTGGCTCCGATCGTATCGCGACGTATACACGCGCGCTGGACGAGCGTACATACGAGTGTGCGTCACTCGAAATCATTATCCCTCGTGCACTATCCATACCTCGCGTGACCGCCGAATCGCCGGCTTCCGCGTGGCTCCGCTCGCGTCTCGCCAACGGGCAGCGCGCGACGGACGAAATCCGCGCGAGCGAGCAGTAATGGCTCGAAATGTCGCACTTAATTGCTAATCGAGTTAAAAATGCCCGTACAATTCGGACAATTCCAATAAAGCGGGGTATTTCGCTAATGGCGTAAGCTGATTTCATAACGCGCGAATCGACATTCCCGTTGGAATGTCAATCCGCAGGGGAGGAGGAGTCTGGAAAAAAGCGAGCGGGCGATGGGCGTATAAAGTGCAATTTTTTTTTGTGGTACTCGCGAGAGAGAGAGAGAGAGAGGGAGAAAGCGGATTAATGAAACTGAAGAGAAATCTCGTTTATTTACGTGCACGTTTGTCCACGCTCACTCGTTTATCTGCGAGGGAAGCGAGCTGTAAGCTTCAAATACGCGCCCTTCTCCTCGCGTCTCCTTCTTTGCAGTTTACAAATATTAACAGGAACACACGACGTGTAATCGCGTGTTCGCTCGCTGCGTTAATAAAAAATACACACGCGCGCGCATTCATGAAGTCGCTTTGCCTTAACGTTTGACTGGAGGACGCAATTTATGCAGTCATCGTGAACGCTGTCTCGGCGGCGAGATGGCAAGGATTTAGTCAGATCTGAATCACTCTGTAAGTCATGTCCCAACTGCACCCCCGGAGCTTGTGTAGCACGGTTATCTCGCGGCGCGAGACAGTGAGACCTTAAAGAACGACCCCGTGCGGAACCGGTTCGCTAAATCCTTTAGCGTTGCTAAATCCTCGCACCATCTTCGCGTATGATTCGCGAATCTCGCCGCGATTGAGACGCAGTGAGAATAAACGATCGATCGATCGCTATGAAACGCGATCCGTAGTAACCGAAATGCCGGGAAACATGCGCGACCGCGCGCTTTACTCATTCATCGGACAGAGGGGAAAAACGAGGCATGCGAATCGGGCTGTCGGGAAATTCTGGATTCGTGCGAGAATGGCAGCAACACTTAAACTCACTTAAGCCGCGGAATTATGCATTAGGCCCTTAAGCGCGTAGAAATAAATGTTGCAGATATAATTGGCATTTGCTCGCGTGTATCATGTTATTTGCGCCATATCGAGTGCTACTCGCCTTCACCTCCCCCTGCTCGTCCGTATCGATTCTGTGCAGATAAATTTTACATCAAGTCCATCGCGATTCTGTACGGGCGAAAGACAGCGCGCGCGCGCGCGCGCGATTCAGATCGCGGCAAATGAAATCGAACGAGCGCGAAGCGCGGCGCCGCGCGGAGAGTAACGCCAATCACGATTATGATTGGCACGTGTACGTGTCGTACCGCGTACCGCGTTTTGGCTTCACAGGGTCGTCCGATCATCGCTGACGTACCGAGAGAGAGAAAGAGAGAGAGAGAGAGAGAGAGAGGGAGAGAGAGGACCCTCTCGAAATTGCCTCGAAAATTACGTTCGAGTTCGCTGTTGTGATCGCTGCGGACATTCCGCAGCCGCGAGCGAGGGATCTTTATCGCGGCAGGATGCGTATTTGGCGACGGACGCGACAAGCCGCGATTCGATAGGGATTCGCTATTCAAAGGGACGCTTTAAGGGCGCTTATATCCGCGCAGCGTATCCAGAACTCGGCTCGCCGGAAAGGCGAGGCCATCGCGGCTGCGTAGCACGTGCGAGACGTAATATCCCATTCCGCGCCGGGCATACGAATCGTTCTCGCTATTACGGAAGGAAGCGAGCAGTCCTGATCCTCACGAGGCCCTTTGGCACGTGCGTAAGCGAAAGGGACGGAGCGGCGAGCCGGCGAGAGCAAGACAGACGAGGCTGCGCCGCGTGCCTTCGGAATTCAGGCTACGCCGGCCGTTTATGAAATATTCGATGTATCCCGAAGACCGAGTGAAATTTCCGACGAGGTATCCCCTGGAAGAATCCGCCGGCGCGTTATCGGCTCGATGCCGGGAAATATGTCCATCGCAAACTCCGGCGCTCTGCGGGGCTCTGCGCGGTGAACGCTCGGCGTTTCGCGCGAGAATCGAGATCCGGGAGAACTCGCCGGAGTTCTCTTAGCGGGTTCGCGACTGAAGTCTCGCGAATGAATTTGCATCATAGTCGATCCTCGATGCGCACAGAGTGCGTACGGCATCACGTAATGAAGGATTTATCCCTGGCGCTCCTTTGCGCGCGGAGCGTGCCGTGAATTATTCAGATTAGCACGTGGACCGGCGCGAGCTGCGCGCCTGAAGAAGAACAAAGCGGACGGAACGGAGAGAAGGAATAATCCACGGATTGCGCGACGGGAGACTGGAGAGCTCGGGAAATCGCGTCGCTACGCACTCGGCGAGTGTAAAAGAGTCTGTTTGCCCTGCGAGAGGCCGGATTGAATCGTCGCGCGGAACTCGCGCCGGCGACCTTAATAGCAAAGACACTCCTCGTCGGCCGCGGTATATGCATCAAGATGGTAAATATTTATCAAGATTAGCCCTCCCTCGAGGGAGGGAGCGCGGTTTTTTGTCTCCGCTAGTATTCCGCAGTCCGTAAGTCCCTCTTCGCGCGTCTTCAGCCACCCAAACAGCCGCGCAAACCGCCGCGTGATTCCCGCTGCTCTACCTCGACATCCCCGCGACATGTCGTGCTTCGCTGTTCCCTCTATTTTTCCTTCCCTCCTACGCTCGAGGGTAAATCATTTACAACGTCGGTTGCGGCAAGTTCCAGCGGAAACTTTAACTTTGAACAAGCTCTCATCCGGCGATGCTTTCCATTCAACGCGACGACTGCATCGCACAAACGTCGTAAGAATCTCCGCGACGATCCGCGCGAACCGCGTCGAAAAGTGGCCACGCGCCAGCAGTGGAAGAAGCAGCACGGATCTCTCTTCTAGATAAGCAGCCGCTTCCCGTGCTTTCCTCTTCCGCGCTCGGAACGGCAACGGAATCAAGAGTCGCTCTCTCTCTCTCTCTCTCTCTCTCTCTCTCTCTCTCTCTCTGTCGCCAATGACGCCAATACGTCATCCGGACGAGAATCATTCGGACGTGGGCCGTTGTAATAACCGCGATCCGCGCGAACGCATCGACTTGGAGCGGTCGAACGCGCGACTTCACCAACGGTCGACGAAACTTGACGAATGGCCTGGCTCGACCGCGCGGGTAATCCACTCGCCGGAAGGTCCGAGATCTCATCCATTTTAAGCGACTTCGTCCTACTTCCACGTAGAGCGCTGGACGGCTCGAGTCCTTCGCCTACGGATAGATATCTCGTGGAATATATCCGCCATTCAGCGTCGTCCCCCGCATAGCCGGTTCATCCCTCGCGACCGTCAGGTCCTGGGAATCCTGGCGGCCTCTCGTGTATCGACCTTTGTCTCGCGGTTGCCGACCGCACGGACGACAGCCGCGTAGAATTTGGGGCGAACCCTGTGACACGCACGGGCTGAATCGCTAAGGACACATGTCCAATCCGAGGGACAAAGGTTAACAGCGATTATCAGCCTCGATCGCTCCTCCATCCGTGACGATTCTTCGTTCGCGTCGTTCGCGTCATACCAATCGACGTTCTCGTTAATGCGCGCTCTTACATCCGACGTGATTCGACGTGACGATCGCAGCAAGTACCTTGCGGAACGTGATTTGCGGCGTTTCATAAAGCGAGAGGAGGACGCGGAGAGGATAACTTGATCGGAGCATTTGATGAGAACGTGGGAAACGGTGAGAATATCGTATCATCGCGTACGGCGATTTAACGAGAAAGAGACAACGAAGCGTTGGACGAGCGAGTACACAACTGTCTCTAAAAATGGGACCCGACTTGTTGTCGGGTCGTCGATGTAACAAAAAATGGATCAATCGTCGTATGCAGCATCGCGTCCGTCGTCCATATACAATCTGCGTTTCGCGCGTAAGGTGAAATTAGCAGGAATCGCGCGAACAAAGTACGCCGTTCCCGTACTTTAGCGGGACAAACACAAAGTCCGGCGAATGAAGGCCGAAATATTCGAGCGATAAGAGCGGCTTTAGCGTTAAGTGGACTCTTTGTCAAGAGTCCACCACATACGCGGCTAATATTCAATTTAAATTCTGCCCACGATACACGTAAAAACCGGCGAGTCCGCGTTTCCACTCTCGAAGGCGGGCCAGATCGCGACCGAAATTATATCAAGGGGGCAGAGGGGCGTCCGTTTAATTTAAAAAAAACAGAGACGTCAGACACGGAGTGACGGCGGAACGGAAACGCGAAAGGGAACGCGCGACCTGAAGAGACCGCGCATTGCGGGAACGCAGGTTTCGAGGTCCTACACGAGCGATTATTCTCGGCGGGGTCATAACATCTCGCCGGCAGGATGAATGTAGGTGCGACGCCGTAATAAGATAAATCGAATATCGGGGAATCGAGCACCGAACACCATGCAAGATGCATTTCGCTTATACGGAGAATATCGCATTATGCGGAACGTGGCGGGTTACAGCATTTTTCGCGGTCGAGTGGAATCCAGGAAGGGAGAAGATGAATTTATGCGATCGATAGAGGCATCTCGACCGCGCTCCACTTCGGATTCAGCCTCCTCGTCCGCCACCTATGATTTTATTGAATCGGATGATACGCGTGTCGCGTCACGCCCGCCGTGACCTGTCAATGAATACCTTCCACGTGACTGCACTCCCGCACTCGATAGAATTATACGGCTACAATCGCGCGATTATTCGGACGGGGCGCATTGTGCACGCGGAGCAGCTTCGAAGAGCGTTGTCCCCTAATGGCGGCGCAATGTCCGTAAGAGAGAACATTTACACATACACGGACAAGCCGCGTTGTATACGTTGTCGTATACGTTTCGGCAAAGAAGCACGTTACACTTTATGGTATAATGTCGCTCTCGCGTGCAGAAAGCCGCGAGGTATAGATATCGAGTGCGAGCTCGCGTGGTGTGAAACGAGAGATAAATCGCCCGTGGCAGCGAAAATGGCCAGAAATAGAGAAAGAGCATTGGACAATCATGCGAATAGGATATCCATCTGCGAGAGAGAGCCCCATAAAATTCGAGGCCTCGTAATTTCGCGGCCGCGATGAGATTGATCCCCCGCGCTTCCGATCGCGTCTCTGCTCGATTCTTTTCACTTTATCCCGCAAAGCATCAACGTTCCGTCGTTAATCCTCTCTCTCTCTCTCTCTCTCTCTCTCTCTCTCTCTCTCTCTCTCTCTCTCTCTCTCTCTGTCTCAGATAATACCGCCTCTCGCTCCATTTAAAGGGAAACGTCATAAAATACCGTAATACGCGTAGCGTAAAATATCATCGCCAGGCAACCTAACCCGAGTTAGATTTACGAAACTACATAGATCTCATCGAGAAATAGAGAGAGAGAGAGAGAGAGAGAGAGAGAGAGAGAGAGAAGCGGGGGGAGGCTGTAGCGGAAGCTGTAGCGGATAATAATTGGTTACGGTAATGCCGGCGTAAATTGATAAATTGAAGTAATTCCGATGCCAGGCAACGGGAGCTCGGGGGCTGCATCCCCGACAGGCAACGATACGAAATGCATCTAATTGGTGATCCCGATGGCGGCGCGCGAGCAAGCTCGTAAAGTTAGAACGGGAGCGGGACATTATTCGCAAAGTCGGTGCTCGCTGCTCAGGGCGGACAGCCTAATTTATCATTGTTACCGTCTCGTCTTGTTCGTACGATGAATCGCGCGTGGGAACGCGCTCGCGCATTTGCTCGTTTCGCGATGCATCTTGCAGCCGGTCAAAGCTGCGGCTGCGGCTCGCGATTGTTGCGCGACTGTCGCTGTGTCGTCTCGCCCATTTTATTCGCCCCTCCCTCCGCTGCCGCTTATTCTCATCTCATCTCATCGCTTATCTTCGTACGTCGCGTTTTTGCGCGACGCGCCAGGCATGCGCGATTCGCGATTCAATCGTGGATCCATTCGTGGATCCGCGAAGCGTAATTCAAACGCGCGCCCATCCTCGCTCGCTCGCTCCCTCTCTCCCYCCCTCCCCCGCCCCCCGCCGCCGCCGCGATTCTCGATAATTTTATCTAACGTTACGCGCGCAAACACGCGCCGCTCTGTAATGCTAGCTGGCAGCATTACAGCTAGCATTAGCGCTACTTGTCAGTGCTCTCCGTGATCCTGACGCTGTGTAGCTCATGATCCAATTTTCCCGCGTTTACCTGCCCGATCGTGCATACCGCGTCTCTATTTGTTAATTCGCTTTAGTTACACGGGCGATTCGTTAAAGCGGACGTAATACCGCTTGTGCAGCAACCGCATCGACGCTCCGCAGCGATTCCGGAATGACGCTTCAAACTGACCGGTTCTGATCCATATCGGCGATCCGCGGCCTCCCGCCTGTTACGGAAACTCGGAAGATTCGTTAAGCGGACACTCGAACGGCTAACTTGATTCGCTGCAAGCTCCGAGACGGATCTGGCTGCGACGTCTGAGAGGAATGAAACGACAGGCGCGCAGTTAGTCGCCAAAGCTCTTTCATCGATAATGTTTCCGTTTCGAGACGCATAATGGTCGTTCACCTGTTACCGGGAGGAACGGCGCGCGATTCCGCGATTCCGCTGTTTAAACGCCCGTTTAAGCGGAATCGGCCTCTCACCTCCCCGAGTTCCCCTCGCCCGGCCGGTCAGAGTTGAATAAAGAGGAAAACCGGGCGGAAAAGCGGAGCGGGTAGATGCAGCCGGAGGGTGGTCGGCCCTTATCGAGCTTTTCCTTCTGTTTTTACCCCCCGCGGATTCTTCTTTCTTCAATCTTTATTTTAGATTGCTGCCGCCACTTGGTAGGCGCAGTCCCGCCGCTAACTCTCCTCTCTCTCTCTCTCTCTCTCTCTCTCTCTCTCTCTCTCTCTCTTCTCTCGAAACCCTGCCACGAGAGTGAGAGCGACTGTTATCAAATCCTCAGAGTCGAACGCGAGAAAGAATAAACGAGGAAAGGTAAGAGAGAAAGACGCCGATGAAGAGAGCGCGAAGATAAAAGGATAACTTTCTCTCTCTCTCTCTCTCTCTCTCTCTCTCTCTCTCTCTCTCTCTCTCTTTCTCTCATCCATCACTCGCGTATCAGGTAGCAGTCTACCGTTTTTGTCTTAAATGTCTCACATACGGCGATACTGGTATCGCGGCGGCGATATATACGGGCGATCGAAAACGTTTTGTCACGCGAGCTTTTCCTCGCCCATGTACATCGCGGTTCTCGCTAATAACAGAAAAGCGACGGTCTTCTCCGCGCGTAGCGATACGCGACCTATTGTTCGAAAGAACGCTCCATTGTGTCGCGCGTAACGCGAGCTCGGAGAAATCGAGAGGGACGTTGTTGGTACGATCGCGAGCGGAATCTAGGTCCCCTTAATTGATCGTTGATCGATCATACGGCATCCCGTATGACCTTCGCGGCTGTGATCGCGGCGGAAAAATCGGGGAAGCCACTGACGAATGCCGTTAATGACCGGCGAGAAGGCATCGACAGCAGCGATGTCTTCTCACAGTATCTTGTTTCGACATCGATGATACGGTTGACGATATTATCGGCGGCGGTGCGAGACACAAAGAGGCTATCACGCGCCATACAATGGACGCGCTAAGTGACGATGACAGGTAGGCGCATCCCGCCGGGACGGCGTGGAAGCGAGCAACGGAACGCGGTATTGATACCGGTATTTCTCGCGTAGCTCAAGCTCGACCGACAGAATTCAGAGATTCCATTTGGCATTCTCCAGAGACAACGGTCTGGCTGCGCCGGTATATGGATCCTCTCTTCCTCTCTGTCTCTCCTCGCTATAATACGCGTTCGCTCACGTTAACGCATCTCATCTGTGTCTGGCCGTCTCATCGGATACGCGCTTCGCGCGTGTACCAGCGTGGACATCTCCGTCTGCCTAATGGCACTTGTCGTCTCCCTTGCCGCTTGCGGACCATTGTCGCTTCGCGCTTGCCACAATAGTCCGCGTCTCCCCCGCACCGGATGATCCGACGATGATAGCCGATGGCCAGCGCGATGATCTCCTCGCGAGCCTTACGAACCCGCGCCTTTCCGCGACACCGATGGCTTTCCGCTCGCGCGCGCGCGCGCGCTGCTTCGCCGGCCGAGATCTCACACCCGGTCGGAAACAACGCGACCGGGCATATTACTGTCATTAATCACAGCTCCGCATTGAGTGGAACACTGCTGAGAGTTCGGGAGGATCGTCCGCGAGCTGGTGCGAGAGGGTGAACGCGAGGGATGAACGGTGAGTGCCGGCGCCCCGCTCGGCGGGTTCCCGTTATCTCATTAATTATTCCGGCACTTCTTTCCTCGCCCCGTCATTACCGAGTACTACAGAGCATCATCGTGCTCTTACACGGTCGCGGGAAATGACGGGGCGCATCGGCCGAATGACTCCGTTAAGCTGCCGCGAGACAGAAAAATAGCGCGTATTCGGATTCCGCTGATGGAGACCAAAAAATATTGACACACCGGTGTCATTCGGTGGTCATTCCTGCCACGACAAATCGAAAGATAGGGCGGCTCTCCGCTGAAACTCGCTTGATCAAGCGGCCTTCGATAATGTCTTGCACGACCAGTTGTACTTTTGTGTGCGTTGTCTGATCTCTGTCGCGCTTTATTCTCGCTTTATCTCTCGTCACTCTCGTTGTCATAATATAAAAATAACAAGCAATAACCGTGTACGGCTAAATGTAGATATGCGAATCGCCTAAACGCGAAAAGTATAAATTGTCGTTACCGCCGATTCATCCCGCCGCCGGTCATATTCGGACCGACTCCGAAGCCTCGCGCAATTCAATACGATTGATCGGCCAAGTCGACCCGCGCGACCCGCAAAATCGAACGCGATTTACATTCCGGATCCGTTTGTCCGTCATTCGGGCTGGCCTGCGATTCTTCGGACACGCGAGCCGGTCACGTACGTCTCGTTCTGGCGAGATGCCGAAATTATGAAATCAGCAGTACGTGCGGCGCCTCCCCGGATACGGAGACACGGAAACGGCGGGTTGGACGAACGAACAGCAGTGACAGAGAGAGAGAGAGGGGGGGGGRGGGRGGATAGGGGCGGGAAGGCTTCCGCTTCGGGGAGAAGAGGTATTAACCGGGCTCCCGAGAGTGCCATAATCTCTCCCTCGCATCACCGCGTTGCGCGTGTGCGAGGAAGGGTTAGCGGGATCTCCAGGGCAGACCGCGTCTTAGCGAGACGCTCGAGTCGCGCGTAATTATCTGCATTCAATTACAAGATCGATTTCCGCGAGGAGGCGGGAGGACGGCGAGCGACTCGCGATCGCTTCGCGTCTGCTTTCCTGGCTCCGGGATCAACTCGAGCGGAGTTAGGACGCTTCCGCTCCTCTTCGGTGTATTCTTCGGAGCGATCGACAGCGAGGGGAGACGATGGAGTCGTGTCGATCGGTGGAATTCGTTCATGTTGGACGACTGCGAGCAGAAGCTCCAGCTCCGGCTGGAGCGTGGAGGAAAAGTCGCCGGATAATTAACCGGAAACCACGTTCGTCCGCCGCTCGAGCGGTGTATCGCGGGCATGCGGAAAGTGTCACCCCCGATGGGGCGTCAACGTGCGCGTCAACCCACCCTTCATCGTGGATAATTAACGGCCTCGTGGCCCGGTGTTTCTTCGCGGTGGCTCCGGCGCGGCTGGAACTCGGCCGAGCGCTTTCATCGGGCGAGTCTTGCGGGCGTCGCTCGTCACTGCACGGAGTGCGGTGCGGTTTCCGCAGAGAGGAACGGGTACGATGGAGGAACGTCGCCTCGGTCGCCTCGTGCGATCGATCTTTTTGCGCTGTATAGAAACGGGAAATACCGGCAAGGAGATCGCCGCGTTCATGCATCAGGAGGAGGGTGTCTCGCCGGTCGCTCCTTCAGAAAATGAAATCGAGCGTTCTCGTCGGCGCCCGGATTGTCCTCCCGCTCGGATTGGACGGACGCGAAATGCCCCGAAATGTTTGTCGCAATCATCATTCGTCTTCGTGGCCACCGATACAAGCGCGGCCTTGCCCCCGCCCCTCTCTCTCTCTCTCTCTCTCTCTCTCTCTCTCTCTCTCTCGTGATCTCGCCGTTTTATCTCTCTTGCTTTTTCCAGCTCGATCTGCTACTCGCTTGGCACGGGCCTCGTTCCGTTCCTTCTGCCTTTCGACGAACGTGCGCGGAATTGTCCGGCGATCAGTGCGACCGTTCGGGACGGAGGGAAGGCTCGAGGCAGATGGAAAGTCCGCGAGGACAAACGCGAAAGGGGCACGGAGACTCGGAAACGTACGTGCCCCAACGGCATACGGCTCGGAAGCAAGAGACAAACAAGAGCGGAGCTAAGGAACTACTTTTAAAGATTGGCCCGGTCACGTTTGCCCGTGACATCGATCGCCATTGTCCGTTCCTCTCCACGGAACGAGTGCGTGTCTTCTTCATGTGTATTCTTCATGAAAATAAATTATGCTCGGCACAGGGCGTCTCTCGGGATCGCGCGTCCCTTGGCCTGAATCCCAAGGGTACGCTTCACAGTTTTTGGTATAACGGAAAAAACACGCGGGCGCGGGTGCGTCGGGTTGATTGAATTATTATACAATGACGTTTCACTCCGAGCGTGCTACGGCGCGCTCTCTCCTTCCGGCGTTTCGAGAGAGATTAAGACGCGGATTCGTCAATCGTTCCTTCAAGCGTTAAAGCGTATGCCGGAAACAATCTTTCTCTTTCTCTCTCTCTCTCTCTCTCTCTCTCTCTCTCTCTCTCTCTCTCGCCGAGAGAGAACGCCAATGACCGCCGCGAAATAGACGGCGATTTTCCACGTCCGAGGCGGAAATGGAAGGTAGAGAAGAGCGGACGCGCGGGTTCAACAGATGGACGAGAAACGAATCGTGAATAGCGGCCCTGGCCACTCTGGGGAAAAATAGTTGGCCCGAACGCGAAAGAGAAGGCAAGAGCGAAAGAAAACCAGAGACGGGGCGATCTCCCTCAAGGGGGATGACATATTTATGGAACGCTCCCCGATGGCGGTCGCGCTGTTGCGATTATCATAAGCATTACCACGACAATGGCCGCGCGGCAAATGAAATTTCAGCCGGGCTTCCGCGTACGTCGCAGCCTCCTCTTCTCCGCAAGAAAGAACGCGACATGCCGACCGAACGTGCGTGCGCACTGAGAAAAATCGCCCTAATTGCCGCGCGTCGCGATGAGCAGTTGTACGTTCCGCGCATCGCCATCACGTAAATTGCTCCGTGCTTATTACTTCGTAACTAGCGAAATGGCGCCGTAACGGTGAACGATATGCCCGTAAAGAGTGTACGACGCGGCCTAGGAAAGTGGCCGCCATTAGATCGTATCTCGCGTCAGGATCGATACACCGGGCGCTCACAGGCCGCGGCTTTCGACCAGGAATAATACCTACGATTCCTCAGACTCGTTGTTATCGGGACGCGCTTGACGAAGCGTGTACGCGTGCACATCTCGAGGGTCATCTCGAGATGTCGATCAATCAAGTCAACAGCTCGCGACAGAGTACTTTCTTCTATCGGAAGAAGATCTCTGATCCTCGCGCAAGGCAGGAAGCTCGGTGTCTCGTTAGCTCTCTCTCTCTCTCTCTCTCTCTCTCTCTCTCTCTCTCTCTCTTATCAGACCTTGGCAGATCAGCGTGCGTCGAGGGGTCGGAGGACGGAGGTCGCGGCGTTCGCGGGTCGCGAGAAGGAACGACTCGAGCCTCGACGCGGCCAGCCGGAAAGTGGCATTCGATGGCGGTCTACTCGATCGATGAGGATCGATGGATGTCGTTAGCGCGGGCTTTCTGCGATAACGATATCCGCGAGCGTTCGATTGCGACTCGCGCGGCTGCCACCAAGTTACGTTGGAGCGCAGGCAGAGAGAGAGAGAGATACGTAAGGTCTAAAGCCCTCTGACCAAGCGATGTATGACCGCAGCAGTAATGGATGCTTATCTCGCCGCACGCCACCGGACGCGAGACCGCCGTTTGTCCGATCCCACGAGTAATCGATTGGGTTCCTTTGTTGCCCATCGCGAAAGGCCGGCGACCGCGTCGCGTCGCGTCGCGTCCCGCCGAACGAGCGGCGTGGAAATGATAAATAAGCGGATGCGGCTCTCTTTCGCGGCCATCGGCGCGAGTGTCCACTGCGATCCGCTCGGCGAGCGAAAGAAAGAGCGCAATAATGCCGCAATTAATTAGCCTCATCAAGGCTGCTTTATCGCAGCCGGGCATCGCGCACGGAAATTGCGCGGAAGCGCGTATTGGTATTACTTCGAATAACCCCATCAGGACGAGATGAGCGCGCGTGCGCTTAAAAACGAGCGGCTCGCTCGTTTGTGTCGTTTATTAGCGAGAACTGCGTTTTGTCATTCGAATCGGCCGCGACACGGCCGTATCGCGCGGCGCGTTTTCCGCATTTTGCGCCACAGCTCCGATCGCTGAAGGCGATCTCTCCCCTCGTCGGAATTTCGGCAAGTTGCAAGTTCCTCTTTTCTCCGAAAGGCTCCGGAGTCTTCCATCAACGTAGCGCAACGTTCCCGAAGCACCGCGTGATCCAGGAGACGCTCCTGCCTCTCTTGCACGCGAGAAGGGAGCGCGAGAAGGGAGGAAAAAAAAAGAGGACAGAAATTTCGAAGAAGAAGAAGAGCCATGCGCCGTTAGGGAGCCGGTCGTGCTCCCTCCCTCCCCGGGGACCTGTTCCCTGCCATCGCCGAAATCGACGGGATCTCCGCGTGCGCGCCTGTAAAGACGATGTCAACCGATATCCATCCAGGATTGGATGGACGGGAGATGATATTGTACGGCGCGCCGTTCTCCTCATTGTCGTTGCTCTGCGACGTCTTGCCGGGCCATCGCGGCCCTCGACAAATAGGATCTTCACCGGGAGGAAGAAAAACGCGATATTGGATAGCCGGTCAGATAAGCAATGCAGAGCGCCGTCCGTTCGTCCGTGTGCGTGCGCGCGCGCGCCTGTAATGTACCTGCCTACGGACGTAACTCTGTATTACTCCTCTCCGGGATCGTCGACGTCACCGCCATATCGGCGCGTAACGCGGCGTGGCGCGATAAAAGAAACGAGAGATCCCACGCGATATGAATCCCGTCGCGAAACCCGAGCGGCGGTCAGGGCGAGAGAAATTCCGACGCGATACGACACGGAGAAGCCCGAGGGGCAATCTCGGGCTACGCCATTGCGTCATCGGAGAATGAGTCCCTCCTCGAGGAGCGGGGACGGAAGAAAATCGAGAGACTCACGGGATTGGGTACTCGAGAGGGCGAGAGGGCGAGGGAGGCTGCTCGAGCACCCTTGTTTCGCTGTTTCGCGCTGTCCGTCCGTTCCGTTAGCTGCGATTTACCGAGGAATAAAGGGAATAGTAAAAATGTGTACGTGTCGAGCGCGTTTTTATTATAATCCCCACGAGGATGAGGATGGAGAGAGGAAAGGAAGGAAGGAAGGAAGGAAGGAAGGAAGGAAGGAAGGAAGGAAAAATGTAACATCGCCAGACCATTGCTTTAGATTTCGAAATACTGTTCGCAGCAGCAGTAGCTCGTTGTTTTCTCCTCCGCCATCTCTCATGTCCAACTCCTTGCAAGCCTCGGCTCGACTACCTTCGCGAACTTTCACCTCTTTCCCCTAACTCTTCGTCCACCATCCCCCTTGTCACTCTCTCTCTCTCTCTCTCTCTCTCTCTCTCTCTCTCTCTCTCTCTCTCTTTCTCTGTCTCTCTCCCTTCTTTTTACCGTGTTTCTGCCGTGCGGAAAATTTAAGACCCCCGTGCATTATCGTGTAATTTAGGACACGCGAAGGAGCTCAGGCCAGAATGGGGAGGGGTGAAGCCGCGCGGGGCCACTCGGGGATGGATAAATTATTTCATTTGTCGAGCACGGTGTCCTCTCGCGACGAGGACCACAGCGAGGAGCGGCATAAATCGCGAGGACGTTACAATGATCCACCTAAAAGCGGTCGCAGCGGTTTCCCAAGGAGAAACTGTATCGTAAATTACCTGGCCCGAAGATGGATAAAGGAAGGGCAGAGGGATGCCGGTGAAATGACGAGCGGCAGGGCTATCGAGGGGTATTATGGATATTATCGAATCTATACCGTAATCCCGCGAAAGCCGGAGGATCCAATATACGAGCGCTTCTCATGATGCGCTCGCGCGACGCTTCGCATTACGCCCCATTGTCGGATATTGCGGCCGGAGATCATTCCGAGCAAAAATTCGGCCTCGATCGGGCGAAAAATCTCGCCCGGGTTTACGCTCGCCACTTTCCGGGAGGGGGGAGGGGGAGGGGGGGAGGGGGAGGGCACTTTCAGCGAATGTACGCGAATGACAGCGACCGGTGCATAATTAAAGCCCAGATCCGGGCTCGGTTTGCGAATCGCTGTATCCCGCGTACCGGGCAGCGCAGGGCGGCGCGGGGCGGCGCGGGGGATGCGCGAAAATAAAAATGTACGTTGCGGGGAGGGAAAATCGATTCCGCGTGACCTGAAGAACCCGTCGCCGAAACCCGCGCGTTCGTCGGTTTCGGGATGTTGCGCTGCAGCAGCTGCTGTGCAGCGAGGAAGAGAGAGAGAGAGAGAGAGAGAGAGAGAGAGAGAGAGAGAGAGAGAGAGAGAGAGAGAGAGAGAGAGAGAGAGAGAGAGAAAGGAAGTTTCGTTCGATGGCGCGTTACTTTGTTCGCGGTGCGCGGGCTTTGACGAGGTGCCTCACAGTGCTAAATAATTTCGCAACATCTCGAAGCGAGCCAACGAGCTCGCGAGTGACCGCAACGCGAAACGTTAAACTGTAACGCTAAACCAAAACGCTTTCTACCATGCGGCAGCTCGTTTCGATAACTGTGAAGTGTACATGCTCGCTCGACTCTTGCAGTTGCAGTTGCGCATGAGGTAAACGCGAATGAGAATGCTCTCTCTCTCTCTCTCTCTCTCTCTAACGCACGTTCGTACACTGCATAAAATACGACCGAACCGCGAGATACTTGCGCGCGAGCGATCCTTGCATCGCTGATCGTACTGATCTGCTATCGGATACATAAAGTACGCAGCGCGGCGCTATCAGGGAGCGAACGCGGCTATTCTGAATCGTCTAAATATCCCGATCGCCTTACGGGCTGCGTGCCTTTCTGCTCCCTTGCAGTAAGAGCAAATTGGAATCGCCTTATCACGCGCAGCGGCCAGCGATAAGGCGATTCCGAGGGCTGTCGTCGTCGTCGTCGTCGTCGTTGTCGTGCTACATGCAGCGTGCGCGAACTGATCGCGTGTCTCCCGCGATAAATGAGACCCGCGGCGGCGCGTCCTTGAGCTTAATCGCCCGGAGCCGCGTGTCGTCGCGGCATACTAATTCCGCGGCGAGGTCCTGCGGCGAAATCCCGCGGCGCGGAAACGGCGCGCGCGTATCTCACGGAATTCACTCGTCCACGCGAGAAAAGCGAGGGAGAGACGGGATCGTGCCTCGTTTCTCCCCCAACGCTGAAAAATTATAACAACAACACAGTGAACGTCGCCCGGTGTACCGGTTCGGCGTGCCCTCTCCCCTCCATCCGTCCCTCCCCGAGGGCGCCAATTTCCTGCGAGGGCTAGTTACGTGCTCGTGAAGAATTACTCGGCCACGCGAGCGATCCATGCGAAGCGCACGAAAATGCAATCCTTCTCCTCCCTCTCCCCCTATGAGAAAGGAGCTCATTAATCATAATAAAACTGATCACACGGAAGATCTGAGTGAGAGAGAGAGAGAGAGAGAGAGAGAGAGAGAGAGAGAGAGAGAGAGAGAGAGAGAGAGAGAGAGAGAGAGAAAGAGAGGATTCATCTTGTGTGCCAAAGTACCCTCGACTTAATTTCTCCTTGAGAGATCAAACGAACGGGTTTAACCGCCAAACGCGAAGAATCACGGCGAGTCTGAAACGGCGACGAAACGATACACGCGACGCGTGCAACTGAGATAATACACGACAATGTTTACAAACTTGCAGCAAAAGGGATTACCGTGCCCGCGTCTCGCAGACGCTTCCGATATCCTCTCTCGATTTTCGCCCGCGGTCCGAGCGACCACAACGAAACTGACATCGTCGATTGACGCATAAAAGAGCGTACAAGATTGGATTCAAGCGGCCCATTAGTGGGCGCTCAGCGCGCGCGTTCGGATGCTGCGCGTTCAGATTCGAGCAGGATCACTCCTGTCGTTTAGCTGGCGGTGATTTAACGGATGGAACGATCCGCCGGATCGTGCGAAGCCCCGTCACAGATCAATCCAGGTAAAATCTCATTGCAATTAAGAGACGGCCCGGCACACAGAGACCGGGGGGCGCATGTGCCCTTTGATTAAATGCGCGCGGCGGGCGCGCGAATTGGAACGGGCGCGAGGCACGATTTTCCGTTCCTATCAATCCGATAATCGCCAAACTTGCTCCCTTCCCCGCACCCATCTTCTCCGGCACTATCGCAGCCGGTCAGCGCGCGCACCGACGCATCCTCCTCTCCCTCCGCCCGCCTTCCTCCTTTCGGCGAAGATAGAGACCGCCGAGGGATTATTAAAAATTCAATGGGAGAAAACCGCGTCGAGGAAATCTCGCAGAAACGTGGGATCGCTTCGCGCGATCATTTTCTGCGAGATTCCGCGCATGTATCCGCGCGACAGTCCATCCGATTACTCGCTTTGTAAGCGTGACTCCGTCACGAACTCTCGATACTTTAACTGTCGTTCTGTCTTATTCCTCCATGTTATGATCCTCTGTGTCCTCGCAAGGACACAGGACGGATTAACTGAAAGAATGTTCGTGGAGGATGTTGTAGTTTGGGAATAAACAAAGTATGACACGCGAATCGTTGCGACTCGCGGCCGAGTTTTCATCGATTCTGGGCATTCTGTTAGCAGCCGCGCTAGAATACGGTAGCTCGATCTCGGTTAGCTTATCTCAATCGCAGTTCGATTTGTATCTTCCTTTAATTCTTATAACTCTGTGTTTTTGAGTTTTGTATTAGTAACGCGTCACGTCTTCATCGTTTTAAAGATCATTTTAACGTCGTATAAATATAATAGAACACATTTCATTGTTTATATAATTCTCAACATTTTCTTGCGAGCCTTGAGGAAGCTCACATCTATCGACTATTCCAGGAGTGACACGGTGCATTGTGCTCGCTAGTTTGGTAAGGTTATTCCTATATATATTTCCATCTCGAAATACCCTCGATCGCGGGCTATCCTCGGGAAGAATCACACGGTTCGTTACCCGAAATTAGCGATCAAATCTCGTGTTCATAACTTGAGAGTTAGCAGTCGTGAATCGAGACGTAACAGTTTCGCTGTCGTGGCTGACTTTGATTATTCAGCTGCAGAGATGGAGTCTCGATATCTCGCGACATCGAGATTACGTCGACCTCAAGGACCGCCCTCTCGCCCTTCCGGTACTGCTTTTAACACTGTCGCGCGAGTAGAACGGCGATACAAAAGCGATTGCCGGTCGCCGGTCGGCAACGACGAAAGGGCGATACCTTGCCGCAGAAATGCGAGCATCCGCGGCTCTGCGACTGTTTCTTCCGTAATCCACTTCGGTACGTAAGCGGGAGCTAAAAGGGCATTCAGCAGGGTACGCGCGCATGCGCGCGCATTGAGATACTCGTGAAAAAATGCGCGGTCATTTGGGGTGAATTTGAGCGGACGAATGGCGGCCGGACTGTGGCAGGGTTCGCGGCGCGCTATTATCAGCGGGGCGGAAAGGAGGAGGAATTGATAGACGCTTAATTGGCCGCGACGCCGTTATATCGCGCGATTAATGACAAAGGTCGTGCGTTATATTTTTGCCCGCGGCCGATACGCGAGAACGTGGAACGACGCGTGCTCGTGCGCGCTCAAATATTTATAACGCCTCGATTCGATTGTTCGCGTCGCTGCTTTCGACATTTGATTTAGCACGCGAGTATTTCAGCGTGTATACAGGCGCGCCGCGATATCACATCGTCGAGAAGAATCAGCCGCGC
The DNA here is from genome assembly GCA_020341155.1 of Eciton burchellii. NCBI lineage: Eukaryota > Metazoa > Arthropoda > Insecta > Hymenoptera > Formicidae > Eciton > Eciton burchellii. Next base: position 1,237,794 of record JAHMML010000014.1, read on the forward strand.
GATCATCATCTCGCGATCCGCGCGCGTATCAGCGAGCGAGCGAACGAGCGAGCGCGGGGATCATATTCGCCGGGCGTATAACGATTAAGTAAGTTGCTATTATCCATCTTAGCTGCCCGGATTATACGGAGGCCGGATCGATAAAGCCGGAAGATGAATCGGATTAGAGTTAAAACTTCACGCCCCGCGGAAAGTGCAACGCTCGGCCGTAAGAGTAACCGCCGCCTGATTAGCGGATTATATATACCAGCCGGATTAGCGGAGTAAGCTCGAGCGAGCGGCGCTGAATCAATAAGGAAAGTTTTTAATTTCGAGAACCCGCGATTCCCCCGCGATATCCCGTTCGCCGCCGGTTACTCTTACGTCTAGCCAAGGCCGATTAGCGCTTATTGACAAAAGGCCCGCCGCTCTGAATCCGCGCGGCCGGCCATCGCGATCGTGCGCCGCTCGTTATCTGCTCACGAGATCGGATAATGCGCAAGTTTGCCGGTCAGGACGATCAAAAGGCACCTGGCTCCCGGCCCGGCCGGCTTTACATTCGCCGTTACCGCTCCATTCCATTTCCCGCGACTTTTGCTCTTGCTCTCTCTCCATCGCGCAGACCTTTAGTCCCGGTTATTGTCTTCTCTGCATTTTTAACGTCTTCCTCTCCCGACGCCCCGTGAGATGCGCCAGCGGATTATTACCGCCGCAATGCGGCGCGCCTCGTTCCATTATCCGGAAGTGTTACCCTGCCGGTATAATTTATCGATAAAAACAACCGCGCTAATCGCGCGGTAACCCCGCCATTTCAAATCCCGAGGAGTGCGCGCTTATCCGCTACTTCTCCAAACTCGTCCCAATCTTCCGTTCATTTCCCCGTCACCCCCATCGACCGGCGCCCCGTGCCGGTGGTGTATATTTAAATAAGCTTTAATTGGTAACCGAGAAAATGGCGTTCGCGTGCCGAGGCGTAAGCGCCGCCAAGTGCCATGCTGGTCACCGAGGGAGGGAGGTTTCCCCGCGAAAGCTCGTTCGCGATGTTCGTCCGAAGCACGCATCGAGATACTCGCCGGCGTCGCCGTGCGTGCTCCTCGGTTTCGATTCTGCAGGAGCCTTCTCCCTTCCCCCGCCTCTCGTCGGAGCATGGCTGGAGAACGCGCGCGCATTCTCGGGTTCCTTTCACCCTGGGATTAAGTATTCCCGACCTCGATCCCTCGGCAAGGGATTATCCTGCAGATATTACCGTCATCGTCGACTTTTTCTCCTCTCTTCCGCTGGTTCTGGCTCTTTCGTACGAACGCGGACGCCCGGAAGCTCCCGGCAAACCCCGCTCCTCTTGTTCTCGATATTCTCAGTCCCCTTCCCCCTGCCCCGCCCGCCCTCCTCAATCCCACCTTGTTTTACCTTGGCGCTATTTCCACGAGCTTTTCGTATCATCTGGCGATTGCCGTACGCGACGCGGCACACCGGCGCGCAATCACCGATCACGCCGGTGTCCGTAAAGGAGCGGAGGAATGTCGAAAGCCGCATGCGGTTCCGCATGCGGAAACGGTGGCGGTGAGATATATTTTATAGCGACGGAGGGAAACGTAAAAACATCTCGGCGTAATGCGCGTAAACGCGCTCTGCAATCAGGCAGGCAGCCGCCTCCTTTGAAGTCCCGCGATCCTGATTCGCGTAATCTTCGCCTTTACACATCGTGTAAATGCTACTTGCATTTACTTGCACGCGTACAGATTCCGTCTCCCATTCTCGTGCGGGAATCTGTAGGATATATATATATATATATTTAATGATATATATATGTATAATGATATATATATATATATATATTCCTTATGTCAACGAGTTCTCGACGTTTGGTTGATAAAACAAGGAGTAACAGGATTCTTTATTACATTTAACACTAATACAACTCTTATTGATAGGCCGATTGATCTTTCAGTCTTGCTGGTCCAGATTCTTCTGCCGTTCGTTCTGTCGTTTGTTCGTCATTCGCCTGTCTTTTGTATGTCTTTCGTTTATTTATCGATTACAAAACTTTTTGATAAAATCAATAATTCTATTTATACCACACTCGGCCATCCTGCATTGATATCCGCCCTCGGATATCTTTCTACCACAAATCCTCGCGGAATTGTTGTAACGTGGACAGGGCATGCGTCCACGAGGACGACGCGCTGGATCGCGAGGATGCTATTCGAGAGGAATAAATCCGATAAACGGCATTTTCAACCGCGGCTTTCTAATGACGTTGGACTAACGGGATTATCAGGTGTATCAGGTGCATCAGGTGCAACACGAGACGCGACGCGAGCATCGCGTTTCCGAATTCGGAACTGGCGTTCGGCATTCGCGATTGATCTCAGTCGGAGCGCTCCGATTTCGTTTCGCCGCGAGGTGAAAAATTTTTCCCCTGCGCGGATCGCTGGCTGCTCGCCTCCCCTTGGCTTTATCACCGAAATTTCTCTAGTATCAGACCGGCGGTCTGATTACTCTTGCGCCTTTCTCGTGACCACGTACGCCTGAGGCTTACGCTGTGAGGATATTCGGCGAGTCACGCAAATTGCCAATCTCGCTTCTCTTTGATTTATGATCCCGACGCGGTACGAGGAACGTAAGACGTGGAAACGAGAGACGAACGGCTGGCGATTTTCGTCAATGATTCATTGGATGATTGCTAGAAACGCCGAATGAAGCGACGCTCATACCGACTCGCCGTATTCATTAATATTAATCAAGTAGTATCGCGGTCAAAATTGTAATAGCGCAGGCGCGATTAAGTGAGAGACAATGCTGTATACATCGTACGCGTAAATTTAACAATGTAATTTTCCATAGCGGGCACACAGAGCACGAGATAAAGCGTGTACAATGACCGGCATTAAATAGTCTCGCGCGCGCGCGCGCGCGCGCGCAGCTTAATTGGCATTAATTAATGTTTTGTCGCGCGCGGCGGAATGCAACATCCATTAACCAATGTCAAAAGTAAATTCAGCTTGAGCCTGACGGGTATCGATTAAGGACCGATAAGACAGTTTCATATTACGTAAGTTCGTGCGATGGATGATTAATGAATGCGGGACGAAACGCGGGGCGGCCGCGGGCGCGGCGCTGGGAAATCTTTCCGAAAATCAGGATCGCGTGTCGGCCGGCCGTTCTGATATCAATAACCGGCTAATCCGCGTACGATTATTTGTCGTACACGTGTAGATCCCGAGGGGGACCCGGTTATACCCGACGTGGACAAGAAACACGGCTAATTTGCTGCCCGGGGTAAGGCTGACGGTGCGAATCTCGCCTCGAGCCGAGCTTTCACGGAAGCGAGCGTCATGTCCGGGCTGCGCCGCGTCGAGAAATGCAGGTCCTCGGAACCTGCCGATCGCCCGAATGCATCCCGAGATGCCTGGCAGCTTTCGACAGTGGCGCGCGTCCGCCACGGCTGTGACATTGGCGCAATTGGCGAGCTGCATCTCAGCAACGTCTCGTCGAACGACTCGAAGCAGCTCCAGCCGCGACCCAGACCCAGGCGGTATGCCGGCAATCTCCAGGTCCGCGCAGGAACGCCGAAACGGCCGATTCGCAGCCCGGCGAATTTCGCCCACGTTGACACAAGATTCTCAGATATTGGGGATCGTGCGAGCTGGAGGGAAGCGGAGCGAGTACGTTCCCGCCTAGTGAGAAGCTGCCGAAGCATTTGCCCGAGCTCCGATCAGGGAACGGCGGTTCCCCTCTAATATTTGGCCCTGCCCCCTCGTCATATATCCGGGCCTCGATAAACGCGAAGAGCGCAATGCAACCCCCACCCACCCCTCGAGGTTCCAGATGACGCGAATCTTACTAATCCTTTGTGGCGGATTGCAATCGCGACGCTGACTCGCCGCTGACCTGCCGACAATCCCACAGCGACTCGACTCTCTCCCTCTCTCTCTCTCTCTCTCTCTCTCTCTCTCTCTCTCTCTCTCTCTGTTCTTCTCGCAAAGTCGGGATCGCTCGGGACGGGAAAGCAGAATTAGAGGGCGCGGATACCGACTGTTTCCCGCTCGCGGAGCGACGAGCCGTTATCCGTTTGTCGCTGCCGGACGCGTAACGCGGTCGCGCGAATCGTCCTCGAAACCGAGTTATAGGAACTCTCTCTCTCTCTCTCTCTCTCTCTCTCTCTCTCTCTCTCTCTCTCTCTCTCTCTGTCTCTCTCTCTTTCTCGCCCACCGCCGTTCAGACCGATAGTTGGTTTTAGCGATCAGTCCGTCCGTCCGTTCGTCCGTCCGCCCGCCCGCCCATCCCTTCCCCCTTTTCCCCCCTCCCCCTCCTCTCCCTCGTGCGGTCTGATGCGGCGTGTACATAGTCCGGGCTCGTTTGCGCGCTCTCGCTTCCGCCAAGTTTGACCGGGAGCTGGCTTCGCGGCCGCGCCGCAATTTCCGACCGCGGCCGAGGCGAGGAAAACGCCTTTCCTCGTAGTTTCCTCAGCCTTGCCGGGACCGGCCGGTTAATGCAGGTGCGCCGGATAAACGGGGTCGAGGGTGGGTAGATGGCCGGGTCGAGAAGAGGACAGGCATGTCCCGCGGAAGAAGTGTTCGCGCGGCGTCAGAAAGGTAGCGCAGCTGCGAGCAGCCGGCAACCAGACAGCCGCCTGGTGGCCGCCGGCCACCCCCGTCTGAATTACGAGCGGGAGGGTGGTAAGTGGCGGAAAGTGTAACGCCGGCTCAGAGCTCCGGGTAAACTTTAGTTTTCATGGCCGCGCATTTGTCCGGCGCATATTTCGCGGACTTGATCCCGCTTCATCCGGATCCCGTCTCCTTTCTTCTCTCTTCTCCCGACCCGACCGACACCCCGCCCTCCTCCTTCCCCGCCTTTCCCCTCCGGGGCACGTCCCCGTTCGGCTTGGACCATTCGCTCGGCTTGGACCGTGCGGCTACGCGATTAATGCGACGTCAACTGCGAACGCGACGCGCGGACAATCGAAACTTACGCGGACCGGGATCACGGGATCATCTGATTTCATCATGGGTCATTATGCGTGTCCGAATAACTTCCGTTGGATCTCGGGGAAGCGAGCCTGATAAGACGGCGAGCGGAATAACGAACGAGCCAGGTCCGCTCCTTCGATCGCGACGGACGGTTTCTTTTTCTCGTTACGAACAGCCAACAGTCGGCGAACGTTCGAGGCCACCTCGTGATTGCGGACCGCGTCGGTTGTATCCCGCGTGCGATTCATTCCGGTTCACCGCTCGCGGACACACGTCGCGGTACATTTCACATTCCCTCCGTACGGAGGGGTCGAAATGAGAAAAGTTTCTACGGCGGTAATAAGCGACGCTGGCCAGATCCGGGCTTCCCCTTTCTTGCGCCCCGCCGACCCTCGATCCTTCGGTCGTCGCGGGATTAACGCGCCGGGAATGGGGCGATACGCGGGAGATAATAAAAGGTGTAAAAGGAACGGTGTCTCGAAAAGCGAGGGACGGCGGAGCGGACGAGGCTTGAAACTCTCTAACGACCACGTGAAATCCCGCGTTTCATATCGCGTTCGTCACCGCTCGCTTTCGCGAACGAGGCGACTCGGCGAATCGCGAGCGATCGGTTGCCGATGGAATCGGCCGTTATCCCTGCTCATGACCTGTGACCGCCCTGCGCGGCAATTCAAAGCGTGCGAAAGCAGATTTGTGCAGATTGCAAACGACATCCACTGTTACCTCGATCATTCAAGCGGTCCTCTCTCGCCCTCTTATTCTCTGTTCGATCAAAAAAGGTACTGATAAGTTTACGGTACAATAATTTTGGAAATTTTGAAAATATCCAGCGGGGGAGGGAGAGCTGAGGAGAGCGCACGAACGCGGAATTGCTGCCGATCGACTTGCGAGCGTGCGCCGTAAAATCGCGAGCATCGCATCGCGGAGGCCAATTAACGAAGCGATTAGAGCCAGCCGCGCGATCGTCCAATTAACGTGCGTGTTCGCGATTAATCGGCGCGCGGCTCGTCGCCGATCCGCTCGCACACTGATTCCGCCGCCGGCGCGGAAATTTACGGAAATAAGAGCGCGGCAGAGTAGATGAGAGCAGGAAGATAAGGTAGGTCGTGAGGTAACTACCCGTATACTATCGTATGTGTGTGTGTGTATGTGTTATGTTTATACATATATATGTATATATGTATGTATATGTATTCCCGGAACATTTACCATGAGGATTTCCCAGGTGGCTGCTGTCACGTGCCACTAAGACACGTGCCAGGCGTACGTCCGAGGGGGCTAAGAGCTTCCTCTCGTACCCCCACCTCATCTCGCTCCAATCTCCGTGCTTTTTCCTTTTCCGCGTCGCGTTCCCTCGCTTCGCGCCTGTGCTTCCTTCCCGCGCGCGCTTTCCGCGAGACAGATCCCGCAGGAGAAAAATGGCGGAGACAGGAGGTAGCGCGAGGGGGGGGGGGGCGAGAGAGAGAGAGAGAGGATCATCCCGCGCACGCTTCGCGTCCGGCCTCGCGAGCGCGAGGTAGGGGATGAGGTCTCCGTTTTCTGAAGCTCGCGGCCGGATGCAGGGAGCATCGTATAACGCGTCGGATTAACGAGTATGCCGAGATTAACAGCGAGCTGCTTGCAATTTATGCGCCACTCGAGTCGGCCGCGTCCGCTCTAGCGCATAAATCAGCTGTACTACCGTCGTAATCTCGCGTAAAACGCCTTGTCGCGTGTCGATATCGCCGTATATCGCCGTTTAAATCACGCTGCGCGCTGCGTCGATGCTAAATACATGGAGACACCGCGAACGACAATGTCGATGGTTGCTCCACGACGACGACGACGACGACGACGACGACGACGACGACGACGTGGCATAACACGCGCGTGAATATGTATCGCAGTCCGAGACTCATAAACTCGCGCGCGACGCGAGCCCGATAATTCCATTCGTGTTGATTCGACAATCGATGTAAATTCAGATGCGCGGATGATTAAACGAATGCGGAAACAGGCAGGGAAAGGGGGCGGCGGTGGGGAAAAGGGAGAAGAATCGGGAAATCGGACTATCGGACGTTCCGCGATATCCCGCAGCGCAATGTTTCACCCGCGTTACACGCGAGGGAGATATTAATTAATTCTATCTTTGCTCGCTCGGCCAGCATTCGAGTCAATAAAATCGAAAGGAACGACGAGGCAGTCGACGGACTCGCGCTTGCCGGCTTATAAAAAGCCCCCAGTGCGAACAAATCGTCGAGTGCGCCGGAGAGGAGTGTAACGTTCTCGATTAAACGGCTAAATTGAATTCTGCTGTTCACCTCGGAGCCCTCGAAAAATCAGCGGCGAGAGTTTCTCGCGCGCGACTGATACCGCGCGGGTTGACCGCGTCTCCGCGTGAAGGGAGAATCTGGAAGAGCGGTAGGGATCCGTTCTTCCAGAAAACGCCAGGCAGAGCCGTCCGTCCGGTAAATTTACGGCGGAAGAGGGGGRGGGGGRGGGGGGGGGRGGAGGAGGAGGAGGATTGAGCGCGCTGGGTACTCGGAGGGATACCCCCGCCAGAAAAATGGCAGGTAAATGGAACGCGGAAAGGGGGCGAAAGATTGTTCACGGTACGTCGGTGGACGGAAAAAGTGACCCGTCGCCGGCGCTGACAACCATCTATGTTTCCCCCCTCCGCGCGCATCCGGCTAACGTCAGACCCTCTTTGTCACGTTCGCAGTGCAGTCGAGCACTCGTCGTCCCGCGGCGGCGACCGGATTGAGACGGGGGTGAGGGCGAGGGCGAGGAACAGGAGCCGCTTCCAGCAATGTAATCCTCGTCCTTCTGTCGCAATTCCGGCCTCCTTATCGCCGCGAACTGATGCGCGGAACGCAACAGCCAAGACAGAGATCTCGCGACATTTTTGCTTTCGTGTGAGCGCACACGTACACACGTGCGCTCTCTCATCCCTCCGTTCCCTCGGTTAATCTTGAATTACGCGCGTGGGCGAATCCCGCGTTGCGCGCGGCAGACAGCAACGAGCGGCTGCATCGCGACGGGATTAATCTCATCTGGAAACGCGATGCGACAAAGATGTGCGAGATGGATCGCGCGAACGGAAACGCAAGTGCCCGCGAGCACGTTTAAGAAGAACGAGAAGGATTTATGCAAGGAGAATGCGAGAGGCAGATACCGCCGCTGAAACACGGTGCATTCCTCCCCCGTTGCATCCCCCTTGATCCGCGGTCCGGGCGTTCTCCCGCGCACCCTCCATTCCGCCTGCGAAAGCACGTTTCATGCTTCTGAGATTCGCGGAATCATCCCCCCGAGGCGAAAGCCGCCAGATTAAAAGTGGGTATTCGAAAGCTCAGATCCGCGTGCGCCGACCCTCCATTAAAGTCGGCGTTACCTTCGCGTTCCTTTTGCAGCCGTCTTTTCTGCTCCTTTCTAGTCCAAGGGACTCAAACGAACGTAAGCAACGACTGTCATAATTGGGAAGACTACAAAAGCCGCGTTGTCATTACTGTCAAAATCCTTTTATGCAACCGCGAGATTCTCGTGTAACCTGCCGCCGTTGCCGCCTCGTTTATCTTCTCTCCGAGATGCACGCAGACTCGCCTCGAAGAGAGGAGTGGTCCTCTCAGAAGAACCTCAGTTCGAACTTTGCCGCTTCTAGGGCGCGAGAGAGAATGCAAGAGAGAACGCTGATTCATTTATGTCGCGATAAATGGCGAAGCAGCCAATTCTTTTGCGGCGCGTTATCCGCCATCGAGTTACTCTCGCGTACTATTTTTTTCAACTATGCACGACGTCTCATCAGCTTCACGCAATTGTTCCACGTTTTCAATCGGAAGCTACTGATGCAAGCTCTGCGCGCAAGCACTTAAAAATGCTTGGAGAATTTGTGGAGCGTGGAAGGAATGCGCAGGAAGAAAGAACGAAAGAGAGAGAGAGAGAGAGAGAGAGAGAGAGAGAGAGAGAGGCGAGATGCACCCTGGCAATGAGATTAATTCGGAGTACGTCGTTTCGTAAGTCTCAGCGAGGCTATAGTTTACGGGCGTGCGTCTTCAGTCTTTTGCAAGTCTTTAAACGGATTTTACGGTGCGGCCCGCATAATTAGATTATTTATCGCGGTTGACCGTATTACTCCGTAGAGATCTCGTCCTCGCGGAGTTGCGACGCGACGAGAAAACTCGGCGACCCCGCCGAGAGGTTTTAACGATTATTAAGGCCCGCGTTCGCCGTATTCCTTTGTTTTCCCACCTCTCATCGGCGCGATTGTTTCACCCCGGGAAACGGGAACGGCAAGGGCAGAGAAAGGGGGGGGGGGTGGATCTCCCGCTCGCTTACTTAGCGAACGCGTCGATTCGCGGGAGACTCCTTTTCGGAATTTAGAAAGGCTGATGTATGAACGTAACTTTATCGAGCATCGCGTCGCAACTTCGGTAACGGAGAACGCAATCGGTCTTGGTCCGTTGCGTGTTCATGAATCGTTTCATGAATATTTTATCGTCCTGCTTCGTACACCTGCACACATTACGGCCGTGTTTTTCTCGCGCGCGAATGAATGTTTAAATCGCTTAACGGCGACACCCCCGCGTGTTTGAGTAATCGGATACGTTTGATCCTAAATTAAATTCTCGTTGCAATTTTACGTTGACACTTGACTCGCCTGCTGTCCTCGCAGCAACGGTAGCAACGGAGAAACAACAACGTCTACGCGTCCCCAGCCGTGCGTTGTCGGCTTGTCGGGTCTCCTTTCTCCTTTTCCTTTCAACTGCCTCGCAGAAGAAGGGAAGAGGAGGAGAGGATCCCGCGAGGGGAACCGCTCGCCGCGGTCAATAATAAATGATCGCACGGTGGGTATAAGTAATCGCATCGCTTGTTCTATCCAAAATTGCAACGTTTCCCGGAACCGCGCCGCCTCGGTTCCCCGGGGACGGCGAAAAATCCTTTCCGTCCTACGCGAATCACGTCGATGTCGCGAGACAGACAGACAGAGAGAGAGAGAGAGAGAGAGAGAGGGAGGGAGGGCAAACTTTTAAACTGCCAACATCCCGTTCGCGGCGTCGCACGGTTGGTTGACAAGTCGGGAAAAGTCCACGAGCCCACGTTCCCGCGGGATGAAGTTGTTGGCGGCCGCCGCGATGAAAGGCGATAAATAAGGCTCGATTGGATTCCTGCTGGAAGTTTTGCCGCGTGCGGTAGCCCTTTAACTCTGCCGCGCTTCTCGTGTGCTCCTCGCCGACTCTCCTTAACTATCCATGACTCTCCCCGGCCGTCCATTCGGCCGCTAACTACGGGACTAACTGGATTAACCGACCCCTCTTCGCAGGCCGAAACCGGGACCGCACTTCGTCGTGGTATGGACTCGACTCGGTTATCCGTACCACTAGGCCGCTTCGAAATGATCCTGCTCCAGCGAAGATCATGCTTGATCGAGGAGGCCGCTTCGGTCTGCTCGTGCGCGATCTCAAGCTATCGCCCGGCGATCGGAGGGCGATTAAATATAAAGTCTGCGCGTATCTTTCGTATGTGTCGTCGGAAGAACAAAATAATTGCGAGATAAAGGGGAGAAGGGGAAGCGGCGAGTGTATATGCGTACGTCATGTAACGATGCATCTCTAGATGGAGTCTAAAAAAGATGGCACTTTGTGGCTCGGTGGCACTTTGTGCATCAGAGACGGTGCAAAGGTAGACAAGTTCGAAATTATTCCCCGTAAGTCGCAAACTTGATGCAGCAGATTATGTCGGGACGACATAAGACACGATGGTCCAGCAGTTTGATGCGAAAACGATGGCCGGGTATGGGCTTGTTATCTCGCGAGGAAAGTCTATAATTTCAGCATTACGGGAGCGTTCGAGTCTACAAAAATGCGAGCGACATCCCCATTTCCATAATACACCGCCGGTCGCGTCACTGCGATGGCGAGGGCAAGGGAGGGAAGGGGGTTGGGTGGGTGGGGATGCAGCTTGCTTGGAAAGTAGACGCTAGAAAATAGGCGAGTAAAGCCTCTCTCGCTTAACCGAACTTTTGATTCTTGCGCTGCGCCGCGTATCTCCTCGTGAATTAACGCGTTACGTATTTGAACAAAACGGACCTCCCTCGCCGAGTGATCGAGTGGAATCGAGCGAGCGCTCCCGCGGAATAATTCGCAGAGAGAGAAAGAGAGAGAGAGAGAGAGAGAGAGAGAGGAGAAAAAAGAGAAAAATCCAAACAGTGCCACGTGGAATGTATTTTTCCGAGTGAAAGCGTCGGGGATATGACCAGGTCGATCGTTCCATCCCGCCGGGCGGGACTCCCTTTACCGAAGGATTATGACTTTTTATGCGTCGCGAGTCTCGCTTTATCGACGAGCTCGGCTCGGAGCGATCCCTCGGAGCTGGCGCATGAATAGCGCCGGTCGACGAGAACGCGCCAATGCAACCGCCAACGAGCGGCGACCGAGTCGTTGGAACGAGCGTGAGGGGCCTGGACGCTCCAGGTTTCCATTTATCTCGAGCATCCATTCCCGAAGGAGCCGTCAACGTCGTCGGGAAGATCTCCCTCGAATTATGGCCGCGGGATCCGCCCTCTTATAGAGGTATCGGGCTCCCAAGGATTGACCGCGGCGGGATCCCGGCATGGAACTCGATCAAATATAAATCGCGAATCCCGGCTTACCGTTCGTTCCATTCTTCGATATCGGAGTCGATCCTAGTTTACAGTCGCCGTATATGTCGCGATACATCGGGAGAGCCTCGAATCCGCAATGCGATACATACATATTTCAGGAGGTACCGATCGGGTTAAGGGAGCAAGAGGCGAGACACGCCACTGCGACACACGTTGAGAGAAAAAGAGAGAGAGAGAGAGAGAGAGAGAGAGAGAGAGACATTTCTTTTTGCCTGCCATGGAAACTTTGCGCGGATGCGGAAGCCCGTGCAGCACCGCTGTTAGTTCCAGCGCGGGGATGTTAAACCTGATCGACAATAATATTGTCCGAGCGCAAACAAGTCACCGAACAATTCGCGTTACAACCGGGACCCTTCGGTTTATTGCATTTATAGACGCTAATTCCTGCACTGCCGTTATCTGGCCGGAACTGCTATCGATTCGGCATGATAAACAGTATCGAAATACCGGCGGATCGCGGGATTGCTTTGGAGGATACGAGGATACTATTTACGATCATGAAAAGTCTCCCGTATCATCAATTCGTGATGACGAAAGATAACGAGAACCGGCACTTGCGACCGTCTTCGTCGCGCGGATCTGAATTTGACTCGGTCAAGTTTGGAAGTCTGAGTTCTGAAAAAAGCGCGGACTGTTGCAACTTTTTCTCATCGCGAAGAGAACGTGGATTCCGAACGGCGTGCGAAAACGAAAGTGTAATGTCAAAAGAGCGTGACGCTCTGCATCGTGCATTGGAAAATTCCTCGAGAAACTGCGTGGAAGAAAAAACTGCCGCAACAAGCGGCAGCACACGTGTAATACGTTTACCAAGCAAGATGCCCCTCTTTCTTTTCCTCATCGCGGAAATAAGCCAGGTCGGGGCGTTTCGAAAATCCAATTTCATAGAGAACATGCTGCAAGTCCACGTCCGAGACTCAGATACTCGGAGAGAAGAAAATACGGCGCGGCAGTGATCGGAGCGGATTTTCCAAGTGTAGTTGTAACACATCAGCGATCCACCGCTAGCATTCCTTGCGCGATAGCCACTTCGCCGACGACACATTCGAGAAAAATTCCGCGCGTCGATACCAGATTCCTGCACGTATATTAAATTCCTCGCCTATTTCTCTGCCGCGCGGAATAATTGTTGAATTCTTGCTTTTCAATACGCGGATTTCATGCACAAACCCGCCCCGGAATCGGCAAGCGCTCTCAGCCGCTTTCAAGGGTAATAAATTAGAATCGACCCACGGACACTCAAGTGAAATTACACGCGCGTGCGCGCGGACATTTTCGCGCTTTAACGTAAGCTTGTCGGTAACGCGGTCGTTATTGTCCTCAAAATTCTGATTTACCCCGGTAATAGCTCGGATATTTTCCATTATGCGTGAACAAAGTAATGAATGATGAACAAAGTAATCGCGCTCGTTCGACGTTTCGCGTCTGAAGCGCTTTTAAAAACGGAGTCCCTCCCCCCCTCCCCCCTACCCCCTCGCTTCCCGAAAACAAGGGCCGGCGCGGGAGCCGGCCGCTGCGCTCTCGCTCGCGTGTAATAAATCCATGCAAATCGACGGAGTTTTCTGTCTCTCTCTCTCTCTCTCTCTCTCTCTCTCTCTCTCTCTCTCTCTCTCTCTCTTTTTTTGTTTGCCGCGACGCTATTTATATTTATCGATCAAACTCATCGAATTCACGTAAAAATTTACTTATTCATCCCGCCGGCCGGTTCTTCCGCCATTGTACGGATGACAGCAAACATCGCGAAACTGATTAATGTACACACGCGACGACACGCGCGACACCACTGCGCGCGCGCGCGCGCGCGATCATTTGTAGAGCGTGGAAAAAGAAGGGGTGGGCGGGAGGAGGGGAAAAAATTCCGACGTATTCGAATGCTGGCAAATATAAACGGCGCGCGGGTATCAACTGTTCGTATCAAAATAGCGTTATTCGAGAGCGTTCGCGAGATACCGGGAGATACGCCTCGCAACGCCGCATTATCATCCCCCTTTCCCTCTCGCCGTCCCCCTCCCTCCCCCTCCCTCTCCCCGCGCAAGGCCGCGGTTCGCGTGCGGAGGTCGAGCTGACGTTTTAATACCGGCGCACGATGGCGATGCATTATTACGTAATTACGCTTCGATAGCGGAATAATCCGGGGCCGCCGTCTGAATTGCGCGGCGTCGCGCCTGAAAGAGAGAGAGAGAGAGAGAGGGGGGGAGCGGAATATCGCACAAGAGATAACGTAGCGTCCAATCGCCGAGAAAGGAAAGAGAAGAGCGAGCGAGAAGAAGAGAGGGGAAGAGAGAGAGAGAGAGAGAGAGAGAGAGAGAGAGAGAGAGAGAGAGAGAGAGAGAGAGAGAGAGAATGAGAGCGGAGGGGCAGGAGGAAGACCGCTCCGTTCCGGGGCGGGTTTCGGAAAAAAATATTTCCCCACCGGTGTCGGATCGTTTTTTCGTTTTTTCGCGCGCCCGCGCGTATTCATCGGCCCTATTCATCGCGATGAAACTTCATCAACGGAGTAAAGGTAAACCATCCCGGCGCAAAACCGGCCCGGCGTTACATTTGGCGTGCAGTAATAATTGAACGGTCGTCCGTCACCGCGATGGCGTAGGCCGTTTTTACGCGAGCCGCGTGCTCGCTTGCGGCGAGATAAACGCGCGCGTATTTGCGGCTGCTATTACGCCTGCGCGAATCTGCCTAATGAGACGCGGTGTCCGCATCTCGCGCGTCTCTTCCCCTCTCGGCCGCGCGCGTCGGTCCTCCCTCGTCGGTCGACTGCGAAACCGCCGGTGTTACCGAGAATCTCGATGGGCGGACAGGGCTGAGGGATTTGGCTTGCACCGTCGCCCTTGGATCGTACGCCGCCCTTCTGTCACGCGCCTCGCGCGCTTCTCAGTTTTCGCTGACGCTTTAACACGGCGCCGACTCGCCGGGGCTCGATGCTTTATTACGCGATTACCTCGCGATGACGGAATAATCAAACGGGGGCGCAAAGACGAGAAAGGCAGGAACAAAGGAGAGGGGAAGGAGGGAAACGGGGAAAATGGAAAATGCCGGCGCGCTGGGAAGGGAAGTAAGATGACCCGGGGAGAAAGTGCGGAAAAAGAAAGGCGGCGGCGAATGAAAGGCCGCGGAAAGCGAGGAAGAAGGAGAGGAAGAAAGAGATGATAAGGAAGGGGATGTAGACGGCCAGCAGGTTTATCCAGCAGAGGGTAGAACTCGTAGAACCCGGGATAATGCTACCTGAGAAATAATTGCGGCCACCCCGACGAATCGGCGATGAGACCCCGCCGCCGGTAATTTGAATATATTCTAATGAAACGGCGTCATCTCCTTCTCCCCTCTCGGCGTCCCCACCGCGCGCGTTCTGAAGGAAAAAATGTGTCACCGGGAAACAGAGAGAGGAGGAGGAGGAGGAGGAGGAGGAGGAGGAGGTTAGGGGGAACGATAATTGGGAAATCGTCGAGCGGGCGGGCACACGGCCCGAGATAAAATCTACCCCTCGCGGGCGAGGGGGTTGCGCGTGCGCGACTTAACGGCGCGCGATCGCCGAGAGCGCTCGAGCGAGCGATAAATTCTCTAACGCGGAATTATTGTCGGCGCGAAAGCCCCGAAAGCCGCGAAAAGCGGTGACGAACGAGAGGAATTATTTTCGGCTTGACGGCTCGTTGGCGCCAATGAAACTTTAACGCGCCCGGCACTCGAAAATGACCCGGCGCCGATACGCGCGAGTAAACGATTTAAGCTCGTTGAATCCTTCATGCCCGCGGCTGAATCTTTCATTCCTTCAAGGGTGAAGGAGGAGGGGTGGAGGGGGCGGGGGGCGGGCGGGAAGAAAGGGAGCGCTCCTCTCGCGCATCCGAAGCGGCGAGAAAGAATCGTACGGGGGCGGCTTTGCGCAGCACAAAGTGGAACGCCGCACGCACAGAACGCGTCGCCATCGAACGGTTTGACTTTGGCGGTGCCGCGGCGGGGTCGGCAAATATACACTAAATTATTACGAGCGGCGCTCAATTGCAACAACGCATTATTGGCATAATAATAATTTAACGTGTATTTGCCCCGCGGGAAAATCACCGATGGTTACACCATGCGATATTTACGAATCTTCAAAAAGCCACTAATCGAGATGATAGATCAGTTTTGCTTGCCCTTTGCATTTTAAAGGCAGCGTTTATCTCCGGCATTTATCCCCGGCAAACAGCGATCGAAGATAATAACGTGCGCGCTGTACCGTAATGGTTTTACGGTATACTCGAGTTTGCACAATAAAGCAAATAAGTGCGCCGGTATGCGCAGCAGTCATAAGAATATAATTATTATTTAATTCTCCCTCAGCATCGATAGTAATGAAACGCGGACGGGAACAAGGTCGGCGCAATGACGCTGTACCGTGGGAAAATAAATGGCCGGGCGGTACGATATACAATTCCGCAAAATTCAATGGGCAGAAAATACAGAGGAACGTAAAATACACAAGCCGGCTAAATTACCATAGAACCTATTACAGTGCCAAATAAATTCTTCGCCGCTAAGTTAACAGCAAACGTATATCGGTCACGCGCGCGAGGCCGCGCACGTGATTTTCAGCGGGAAACGCTTTATTAACTCTCTATATGATTTTCCGCCCGAATATATGCGGAAGCGAATTAAGTTAATATCGGCGTCGGGGGTTCTTTCGCAAATAATATCCGACGTATCGCGCCGGCTCGCGCTTCCCGCACGCGCGGTGTATTAATTTTCGCAGCTTTTAACCGGCAGAAGCGGCGCGCGAGCCGATGAGCGCATTCAGCGGCGACGCGCGGATATCGGACAGTATCAATATTCGCGCGCGACCGTCATTTTTGTTCATTCTTACGACCGCTCGACTGCGTCGGCCGGTTATTTATTAGCGTTGTTTGCTTCAAACCGCCGCGGCCGTCGACGGGAAAATCAACAACACCATCGCCGGCCGCACGCCCGCGCTCGCGCGAGACCGTCAAACCGTCGCCGATTAACCGCGCTAGTTTCGCGTTAAAGCGAACGAGCACGGCGAAACGAGCCGCAGATCCGCCGTCAATTATCGACGGCGCGGTCGCATCGAGAGCGACCACCCCAACCCCGTTATATCCCGCGTGATTGTTTGTCGTTTTCGATGCTCTCGTAATTTCGGCCGCGAATTGGCCGAAGCTCGAAGCCGAAGCTGCGAAGGAAGCAGCAAAATGGAGCCTCGGACACCGAGACCGGGCAAGTATCGAGGCAAGGTCGAAAGGGCGCGAGCAGAGGACGCGAGCGATTAATTCCGCGAAACCGGCGATGCCAGTCGCTGTTTTCGATTGGCGGAAGATTCGACGGAAGATTGGGCGAATCTTTCGGCGTTCGAGCGAGATCGTTTATTATCCGAAACAGCGGCGGGACAGCTGCGGCTGTCGTCGCTGCGACGCCGATCCCTATCGTTGTGTCCAACGTTGCAACTAGACAATGATACGTTCAACAATGGAACGTAATAATGCGCGGCGTCGCCGGCGATCACAAGGGCGGCCGACTTGCTTGGAGATCGACCGGGGCGCTGGCCGGTATCGGCCAAATTCCGGCTCTTTGTCGCTTCAGTTACCAGCGATACGGACACCATCCGGTCCGGCCGGATGATCATCCAGACGAGAAATCGCGGGGAGGGGGAGGGGGCGCGTTAATCGGGACAGCGCCCGCTGAAAAGCGCGGGACCGCTTGGGCGTATCGATTTCGGCATCGATACCGCTCGACCAATCGCTCTCCGATATCTGGGCAGCGCGCGATCGCGCGAGCGGACTCGGGAAGCTGCTGGCAGCGCGACGAAGCCAATTAATTAAAAGCCAATCGGCGACATGGCCGCCACTCGACCCCAGCGCGAATAATCCGCCGGAGTTTGCTCGCGCGAGTAGTACCGTATGATAAATATACACACACGCACGCACACACACACACACACACACACACACACACACACACATGCATGCATATACGTGTGTGTCTGTATACGTGTAGAAGTGTACCTAACGTAGGTACTTTTCGGACGCGGACAAGTCGATTAGCATAGAGATTGAGTCGCGGCTGTTTATGCAAATGCGCCACGATAATGGTGGTAGTAGCAGTAGTCGATGTCGGTGAAGACTACGAAGACGACGTCGTCGTCGTCGTCGTCTTTGCGGGCCAGCGCCTCCGCTCTCGCCCGGATCCTTTTTTTGTCCCTCCCCTCCCCCGTCTCGAACACCCTGCCACCCTGCAAAGACGCGACTCCTCCGCGCGAGCGGCATTATCATTCTAATGCGACGCGCCGCGCTAATGAAAACAGTGACTGTACCCGCGGAATTGGAATCGCCGCGAGGGTCGAGCCGCGAGGTCGATCTTACGCGCGCATCGATTCGCAGCGACTTGCCGCGAATTGCCGCGCAATGTGAATCCATTACGTCGTGTAATATCATCCGGCCGCCGCCGTTGCAGGGCGCGTGCACTGTCGCAACTCGATCGGCAGGAGAACGTGACCTTTCCGCGAATGAAAACGCCGGGGCTCTCGGAAAGACATAAAAAGAGAGCCGCCTGATTCAGGTCGCGCGATTCAACTATCGATCGCCGTCGTTTGAAAAAGGGAGAAGAACGATTACTCGTCGTTTACTGAGAAAGGGACGGTATCAGAGGATCTCCGCGTAATCTGAAACGTAATCCATGCATCTCTCTCTCTCTCTCTCTCTCTCTCGCTCTCTCGCTCTCTCTCTCTCGCTCTCTCGCTCTCCCCCTTTCTGGCTTTCTCGTCTCGGTGTCTGCAAAATGCGGCCGCGCATTGTTGACCAAGTTGGCCGTTTATTCGGCGCGTTTTACGGATCGAGCTGCCGATTCGTATTTTCACAATACCACATCATCCCGTCCGCGCTCGAAAACGCGCCAACAAGACGAACGGCTTCCCGATTGGTCGGCTTATCGGGATACTATTAAATCGCTGATAATCAATTACGCAGGAGAATGCAGCGCGTACCTGTCGGTCGGTCCATTCGCGAGCGTGGATCGCGGCTTGTGCCGAACGACATCGACGCCATTAGCATTGACATTAGCATTAGCATTAGCATTAACGCCGACACCGGCAGTAACGTTACCCGTCCACGTCCTCCCCCGCTCTCGCCCTCGTTCTCTATGAACACCTACGTACAGGCCCGCAATATCGCGGCTGCCTGTCCTTCGCTCTGTATGCTGATCGTTCCCGTGCAAACCAAATTCCTCGATAGCTATTAGACCATTATTGACGTTGTCGCGCGGCGCAGCGGCGAGCCTTCATCAGCCTAATTCATGGCGATGTAAAAAAATTGTAAAAAATATTAACAATAATAATAATAATCGACGGGATGCTCGGGGAGCCCTCGGTCGCCCGATCGAAGCGCGTTTCATGAGCGCGTCGCTCTCTCGAGAGAAGCGAGATGCAGCTCTCTCTCTCTCTCTCTCTCTCTCTCTCTCTCTCTCTCTCTCCTCTCGTTTCTCAAATTTGCGCGCCAGCTCATCCTGGTGTCGCGAATTGATTCCCCGTTCGGGGAAAGCACGAGTTCCCCGAAATCATGAGTTCACAGGCCGACAGCCTCGCGGAGTCTCGTTTGATGGTACAATTTACTCGTGACAACGAGGCCTTCAGCGAAGAGAACGCGCGTTCGAGAGACAGACAGAGACAGAGAGGGACACTATTTTTCCCTCTCTTCTCCGGATGCGTCCGGGGGCGCGCGTACACGCGCCGTTTTGTCCCGACCCGCACGGGGGCGACGGAGAATTATCCGGTCGACCGATACACAGTGGCTGTTTAATCTGATCGAGGGGCAATCCGGCGAACAACAATGGACCAGAAGCAGCAGAATAGCAGCGGGAGCGCGGCGGGTATCGCGGGTCCCGATTCGAGAGCGACTTTCGGAAAGCGTCTCGTTAGCGAATCGGCAGCTTTAATCGGAATCGAAGGGGCGCTCTTGATTTCCTAAAGAGGAAATGCGCTCCGCCGCACAACGGCGATCCGCACGCTGTTGCATCTCTCTTTTTCTCTCTGTCTCTTGGCATGCGCGTGTGCGTTATCGATATTGCCACGAGGCGGCGACGTGCGTGCGCGCTGCGGCGGGAATTATTAAAATCACGTGTAAATAAATGATAACGTAATGCTATAAATCATCCGGGCGACACAGCGGCGAAATGCGATTACTTATCATTATTACGCGCATTCGGCTCGCGTCCGCGATGCGAGCGCGCGCGCGGATATCCGCATGCATCTTTGATCATCGCGCGGTAAGCGTGCCGCAAGTTCCGCGCGCGCGCGCGCGCGCGCGATTGCGATACCAGCGAGAGCCGACAATCGCGTATGTATGCTCGCTCGCTCGTTCGTGGATATTTGCAGATCAGGCTAATACTGCGCGTGCTTGTTACGCCGTTTAATAATCAAACGTCATTGCGCCACTCGCGGGTAATACAATACCGCGGCGCATCCGCGGGCGGGAAGACGGACAAGAGTCTCGCGCAGAGGAATTGCCCCCGCACGAATTGTCTTCCTCCTCCTTCCTCTTCTTCTTCCTTTTCTTTTCTTTCTTATTCTTTCTTATTTCTTTTTTTTCGCTGCTAATAAACGCCCGGCGCGGAAACGCGGCCGCGGTCGCGCCGGATTTACAGCGCGCGCACGGGTGTAACTAACGTCGCCGAACCGTGGCCCCGACCGGGGCCGAGGGGGGCTGCTGTCGCGTGCGACAACAGCGTGTACGTGTACGGCATGCACGGGGCGTCCGTAAGGCGGCAACGGGGTTGTTACTACCATTGTGGGGTAACGGCGGCGCGACACTACGCTCATATTGTACGCGCGTCAAGCACCGGCCGTATTGTTTTGCAATATTTCGCGCACTAATTGGCCTGGAAATTGCCATTTCCTGAAATTACACCCGCGCCCCGGGGTCGCCTCCATTCGGAAGACGTAATAGCACTTTGTTCTTCTTCTCTCTCCTCCGCTATCTCCCCCCCCCCCTCTCTCTCTCTCTCTCTCTTCCTGTTTCCTCGCGTAACCGCGCATGAGTCGGTTAACCAGCCGACTCATCTCGCGGCGACCGCGGAAGGTCCTCATCCCCGCTCATCTGGACATTTTTCCCTCGACCTCGAGGAATTAACGCGCGGCCGGTAACGCGCGTAACGACGACGCAAATTCGATTAGCTCGCGATTATGTGCACGAGTGGGCGGCTGCTGCGCGGCGCAACGAACGGATCTTATTAATACCGCTCGTCCCTCGGCCGCGCGTTCCCGGCGGAGAAAGTTCGCGAAGAAAGAGAAACTTTGCGATCGCGATGCCGAAACTTGTCGATCTCGTTGGGAGATCGGTTGATCAAGCCGCCGTCGGAATTGTCGAAGCCGGCGCGCCGGCGTTAACGCAAACGAGAGCGGAAGATCGCAATAAGGGGAAACAATAAGGGGAACGTTCGCTCGTGTCGGCACCGTTTCGCCCCTTTCTGCGCCGACGACGGCGCCCGCCACGAAATCAAAGCCGAACAAATGAGAATGGACGATAAATTTCATACGGATGTCGTTCGGCGCAGCGTGCCGCTGCTGTAAAACGGTTTTGATTTATTTACAATGCGAGCTAATTGATTTACAATCGCGGCTCTCTGCCGAGTAGCGCCGTTTTGCAGACCACGGCTCGCCCCTTCCCCAACCCCCTCCCACTACGACGGAGCGTTGCGCTTTTCCTCGCTCGTCCCGCGTTCCAATTCTTCTCCTTCTCTCTCTCTTTCTCTCTCTTTCTCTTTCTCTCTCTCTCTCTCTCTCTCTCTCTCTCTCTCTCTCTCTCTCTCTCTCTCGCTGACTCTCCCTGTCGCTGTCGGTCGCTTATAATTACGACTGAGTACGGTATCAAGGTATCTAAACAGATGAGGGTGGAAAAATAAGCGCCGCTAACAGCTTTTCCGCTAACAGCTTCCTCCAATCGGAAAATTAGAGCAACGGTGTCGCGTAACGTTTATAAATGGAGACAAAGGTAAACGCGTATCGCGTATCAAATGATATATCGAGGGCAATCGGACACGTAATGACGTGCGTTTTCGAATTATAATATTATAATGTTTTCTCCATGTTGCTTGGGATTCTCTCGTCCGACATTAGCTTACTCTTTCTCTCTTCCTTCAGCTCGCTCCCTTTTGTTGTGCGCGATAGGATTTCGTGCATAATCGTGAAACTGGACGTAGGTATATCTCGCGGATCTGACTCGCGTGTCTATCATCATCGCCGCTTATAAAAGGCGGTTTTTATCTGGCACGCGAAATTATAAAGAAATAAGGCGATCGCGATATGCATGATCAGTGCATAATCCCGGATTTTACTCAATTCTCTGGCCGTAATAAGCTCGGCGCTGTGGACAAAATTACAATTACACAATATGACTAAAGCGACCGCAACTCGCTACGAGGACAATGCATATTAAAATCGGATCGTAATGTAAACACAACTAATATTACGCGTAACAGAACGATACGTTATATGGACAGATACTGGATAATTAATGACGCCACTGAATGATCCGCAAAATGCAGAACAAAATTAAAATATATAAATCAACGTTGAACATCGTTTAATCAACGACGCTTCAAGGACGCGCGAAAATCGCGACTCCGAGCACCTCGGCGCCAAGCCTCACCCGAACGGGACTCTGGATTATATATAACACAAAGCGGTCATGCGATCGGTGCAACCTCGTTTCGCTTAATCTTTGTAATTAGCGGCACACCACGTCGTCGCTGCGCTATTCGACTCTCGGCGGCGCGCGCGAGCGCACATCATCGACATCCGCGAATCTCAAGCCGCGCAGGCAGCTCCGCAATCGCGAAAGGACGATACCATCGAGCAGCATCCCGTTAAAGTTGGAAATATACCAACTAGCCAGCTCCCTTAAGCGCGATTAAGCTCCCGATGACGCGTCTTGTCTGGAATCCCTCTTCAGGAATCTCGCGATTAAGACTCATCCCGCGGGACTCGTGACGCGCGCTTGCGCGACAACGATGTGTCCTCCTTCATCCGACGCCTTGATTCCGGTGTACACGTGGATGTCCTCCTGGACGCGAGCTTGCGGCAATTTACAGCCGGGATCAGTGTCCTTTAACTGACAATCGCATCGCAGCTACCCTCTTAATCCCCACCTATCTCGACAACCTTTGCACGCTCATCCTCGTCTTCGGCGTAGGCATGCTCTGATCGCGATTTGCACGATACGCGTTCCTCCGCGCATTCCGAATCTTGTCCCCCCCCCCATTCTCCTCGATTTTGAGACTTCCAGGGAGATTCGAACGATGTTCTCGTATTGGAGGAAAAGGTAGCGCAGGTATCAACCATGAAAATGATCTTGATTCATTTCTATCTCCCTCTTCCTCTCTGTCTCTCTCTCTCTCTCTCTCTCTCTCTACTCGCTTTATCTAAATCTTAGAGAAATATCGGACACGTGCGCGTTATATTACACGCGCGCCCTAGCGCGCCTTATATTTTCTTTTGCATTTTTTAATTAACTTAAAACGCAGCTTAAGCCGCGCGGTGCGCGACGTATGCTTAATGGCGAAGCTTTCCGCCATGATTTTCGCTTACGAGGAGTAATGTAGTCGGAGGGATTTCCCAGGAGATGGAAGATTAGACGTACCATCGCGCGCGGATAAAAAAAAGCGGGGCGCCGTAAATATTGCCATTCGCGCAACGCGCGGGGATTCTTAATTATGAAGGGACAAAACGTATAATCTCGCGAGGCGCGTCGGTTTCCCGAATAGTTGCATTCCGTCGTAGATTCGAATTCGGGGGCAACCGTGCCCAGGTCTGACGAAGATCTTCCATCGCCGGCCGAAACTTGAGACCCTTCCGCGTGTTGTAAAAATAGATATACGCGTACAACGCGTATAATATTCTCGGGATCGTTGGCGGACGCGATATTCAATCAAAATATATCCAAAAGGCAATGCGTACACACGCGCGCGCGCGCGCGCGTGCGACATACATACGTATATAAAAGGAATAATTAATGGAACTAGAACGGTGACTGACAAGGGGGCCTCCTCTGTGAAAGGCCAAAAGTGCATCAGGAGAGAGTTTCATAATGAACTGCATGCGATCCGAGAGTAGCGCAGTTATTGATATTGACTTTAAAGTGGTGCAGCTTTATATCCCGGCCGCGAGACAAAAGCGGTAACTAGACAATGCCGGTGCACAATGACAGGAATTTTCGGTCAGAAGCCGACAGAATGAATAATGAACCGCGCGCGGATGCTGCAGGCAAGAAGTGCCGATATCGTTTTACGGTAATGCGGCATTATACGAGAGAGTTCCACGCGTACCGGCGATGTCGCCGTCCGCGTATCATCGGCGATCGAGGGAACGCCATTCCGCGCGTAATGACGCCGTTGCGCTCGCATGAGGTCGATACTTTGTTTGCGTTGCATCTTGCATGCATCTCCGCGACTATTCCAATTCCGGTTTGCGACGCATCTTGTCCCGTTATAACGAAGCCGCGGCGCGGTCTTTCAGATATTTCAGAGACCGGAGAACGGAGAAAAGGCGGAACTCGTGGACGGAACGAATGGAAACGCATCGTGGGAGTTAATCGCGCGGGGATTCCGCTTTGAAGAGCATGAGAAGAACGTACCAGGAATCTTTTAATGATCCCGCACATTGATGCCTCGATCTGTATCGTCGTCCCATCGATATATCCGAGGACATTTGCGAAATACTTTTGTTAACGCGCCTTCGATGTTCCGCGCAACACCCCGTTTATATATTTACTTATTGCCGGCTCGAGAGAATGTGTTCAGTGAAGATGAGAGTCGTTAGAAAACAAAGCAACCTTCTTTAATCATCAAGTGACTTAACAATTACAATATACTGGATACTCGCGCTAGCTCAGTAACGAATGTGCGACCGTTGCTCCTGGCTTTTCGCAAGACGCTGAAGATACTAATCTTTCGACGCTTAGTATTGCCGAGCAATAACGATTTTCCTTTGTTTCGACAGTGGTTGCGGCTTAATTCAATTTGGCTTTGTGACTCATATTCGACTTAAGCTTCGAAGCTGTTTATGTCGAAAACATTCCAAAATCCAAGACAACACATAAAAAAAACCTTAACGACTTTCTTCGACTAATCTTTCAGGCGAGCGAAAGACATCTCTCTATTAACGCAGTGTGCCTTAAAAGCTTGGCACAAATTGCAGTAAAAACGCGATGCTGATCAAGCAGAGTAAGCAGTAAACAGCAGCCAAAGGTCAGCTTGCAGGGATTTCTTTTCGAGATTGACTGTAAACCTGTACAGCTTATTGTGTATATTTTCTGAGCAAACTAGATTCACGACGTGTACTGTATATGTAACTAGATCGTCGCCGTAAATAAAAAAATTGGAACGGAGGAATAAAACGAGTTTTAAAACTCCGACAATGCTGCCGTTAGAAGCGTCACTCATTGTCGCGAGAGGGACGGATCGATGTTAATGTTACTTTTGCGATACAATACGACAACGACAATGTGCGATGAAATTAATAAAGCGGGTATTTTTCATGATAATAATACTCGGATAGTATTACCAAATCTCATTCATGTTACACGTTCTGTGCATTCCGGTTGGATATTGCTGGAATTTATTTTGATTTAAATAGCACAAAACAAAATCAACGATAACAGATTTAATCTTGTCGATTCTAACTTGGATTATCTGCCGGATGTGTCGGAGTTATTATTATGCGGAGAAACAAAGTTTTATCTTGTACTCCGATATCTAAAATTCTACACGAGTGCCGTAATAATAACTCGCCAGACGTCGCGCGATATTAATCAGCGATGCGAAATAATTATGCGTGGTAATTACTGCAAAATTGTCAATGATTCAAATCGCGCGACGGATTTACCGAATCGTAAACTCAGTCGACGGCAATCGCAATCAGCGAAAATGTCTGCCGGTACCGCCTGCGGAAACCAAAAGGCAACACGATTCCTCCAAAAACCGCATCAAAGAGGCATGGAGAACGGCAGCGTTGAATGTTGCAAGACAATTCTCAGGATGCGATATCTCTATTTCTTCAGCATCGGTTTGATGAGCTCTTGTATCGATTTCTCCGACTGTCTCTGGTAAAGATAAAATTCCTATTTTGATTAAAAATTTTAGAAAAACATGATTTTACATCCCACTCCGATAGATTGATATTACATTTCGCGGAGCAAGCGAGAGAGAGAGAGAGAGAGAGAGAGAGAGAGAGAGAGAGAGAGAGAGAGAAAGAGAGAGATTCGAAACGCAAGAACCCAATTATTTCGTACGGAAAAGTTTCCAAATGTTTTCCCAACTTTTCATATTAGTTATATAAAACTTTTCCTCACAAACTTTCGCGAAAACGCAATTAAAGGACGAAAAAACTACACGATGCTTCTCGAAATGTTCTTTGAAAATTTCACCTAGTAGCTCGGTGTCTCTCTCGATTTATACTAGCCGCTCTTTAATCCGCCTCGCCTTGAGAAAGAAAGAGAGAGAGGGAAAGAGAGAGGAGAAGACCGCGATGCGCGACGAGGCACGCGAGATTCGGCAACTTGGAAATCAAAGGTTGACCGCGAAATGCCACGTCGCAACCAGGAAGAGCCGAGCGGTCAGTCTATCAGTCGGTCAGTCCCTCTCGGCCTTTAGCGAAGCACAATAGCTGGTCATTTGAGGGTGCTCGGAGCAAGTCGAGAGCCGGACGTAACCCCGGCCTCTCTGACCGACTCACCCTCGCATAGGTAGCAGCGCCGTCCACCACTGAGAGCACCTCAGGAGCTGGGAAGGGTGAGAACGCGTCAGCACTCGAGACTTGAGCCGTCGAGCGCAACCACCAAGCATCTCCTCGTCTCCTGCCTTTTCCCCCCGCCCTCCCCCCTTACCCTGTCCTCCGACCTTGTGCGGATTTAATCGGAGATACCTGCGGTCCGTAGGGCCCGAGAATTCGCCGCCCTTTTACCTTGCGCGCATCTTCAACGCGCGGTATTGTAATGGAGATTCTCGTCGCGTGCGCGCGCGCGCGCGCGCCATTCACCTGCCAATCACCCGCTCTGAGGAAAACACTTAGACGCCGGCCGGCCGGCGATCTCGCAGGGGAGGAAGAGAGCCATTGCGAGAGCTAGCAAGAGGGAGCTATCGCACCGGATGTGCGGTCCGAGAGAAATTGACCGATGAAGCTTCTCGTGTAGAGATCATCGATACGCGGCGTGGAATTTCAAGAGCCGAACGCGACGTTTAAATGTGGGAGAATGAACAAATAAGCACCGACTGGATGTCTTCGTCGATCGACGGCGATTTCGCGATATGCGGCTCGCGCGCAATAAAATTTACACTTCATCGGAGTAATAACGGACAGTACGAAAAATGTTGTTCTGTCAAACGCCGCGCAAACTGTGTACCGGACGGCCATTCAGAAGCAGAGAAAGCGAAGTAAAATTAAAAGTTAAGCGCATAAAGCTTCAATAAAGCGGCTGTACTGACAGAGGTAAATTGCGTCCGACGAAAATCGGCCGGCCGTTTGTGACCGGGCGAGTATTAATTTATTCGCTTTGAAATGCTTCCTCAGGTGGCAAGTCGCAATGAAATGAATTTGCCGTTCGCGTTTGCAGCCGGCCGAGCGTAGAAACACGCTATTCCACCGAGGACCGATATCGAGCAATAAAAGCCATTCGGACGAAACGTCGCGCGCGGTCTCCGTTCGCGAGACGCGTATTTTAAGAAATTAGCGAATTGTACGAGAAACGCGAACAGTGTTTCCAGATTTCCATCTGTCAGACGTCAACTGGATTCGCCAGAAAGATCGTACTTCGTTTCGAGACAAGCTTCCTTAAAATCTATCGATAATCCGTACAAGTTCGATTCGCTGTTACCGCAAGAGTGTTTCCCCCAACGGGATAAGAGAAGAAAGAAAGGGAGATGCGATGGAGGGATAAGAATCCTCAGCGGAGTCACGTCTCATGACACGCGAGCGATGTCGAGTGAGGCGCGAAACGATGAATGCACCGTCTTCCGAATACGCTCGACGAAGACGCCGCGCGTCCACTTCCGGTGCCAAACGCCCGGTCCCGAAGGTGCCGCACATAAATCTAGCATCCCGTACACCGATTCCTTCGGCGTCCGGTGAACCGTGGGACCGCGCTTCATGGAGCGCGGGACGAACGTGAGGCCGTCTCACTCCTACTTGGATGTGGAACGATCGCGTGAGTTGGTTCATCGCAAATGAAATCACGTACGCGTTTCCCGCTGAACGCGGAAGCGCCGCGGCGCGCGGACAATTCTCCGCGTCGGGCGCTTACGCGAAAGGATCATCGAGATCGATGATCTCGGCGTCACCGATACGATTCGCTTGGATGGGTCCACCGAGGTGCTCTCTTCAAACTGCCTCCGGCGTCTTGTCCGCGCTCGCACAGGAGTGGAATGAGAGGGATGCGGGGTATCGAGCGTTAACGGAACAGCTGTCGATTCGCGTGATGTCGATTTCACCCGCTAGTGCACTAAAATCGATCGTGATCGACGTCGATATGCGTAAATCGAGTACGAGATGTACGAATCCGCGAACGCGAGTTTCGGAGCCTCTGCGAGTGATTTGTCGACGGCACGTTTCGAGAATCAACCCCATCCCGCTGCTCCGTGCTACCTCTCGACATCCCTCTCCCATAACCATCGTCATCGCGTAACGTGGTCGATATAAAAGAGAGAGAGGAAGGGTGGAGCAGCGCGCTTCTCCCTTCTCTGAGGGAAGTTTCGGCGCGGCGTTGCGGGAGTTTCCGATCGCTCATAAGAAAATAATGCCCGTAACGTGCAAGATGTGTTTCCATCAAACGCGCTTTCTCCTAACGGCATTCTCTCCCGGTGGTGAGTGCTTTACACGGGGTGCTTTACACGGGGGAGAGAGAATTATAGGGTATCATCGCGCCGCTACTGGCGCGCGTTCCTGGCGTTTCTCTGGCGCGAAAATGCGGATTCCGCGCACCGAGTGTGTAGATGATCGCTCCGTTCGAGCGATCACAGCGGTGCGTTAAACTGCAAAGATCAAGTTCTGTCGGATAAATCCGACGGATTCGTTATTATTGGAAGAGGCGAAAGGCATTCCGTGTCTCCTGCTAATCTGCGATACAATAAACAAAGCGAAGCGGCTGATGTTCTCGCGATTGTAGCGGTCTTCATTCTTTTAGGGCTTAATATTAAAGTGGCCTGGGCAAAGAGCAAAGCTGCGATACAACGTTACAATAGCGTTTGGTGCCTCATCGTGTTATTGATTCGTCGATTATCGGTGAACCATCAGACCGGCGCTCTCGTAACACACATTCGCGCGCCCTAAATTTGTCTTCGTATAGATTTAAAGAGCGAACATCCGCCGCGTGAGGGGAATATTTCATGAAATAACCGGAGGGTAGCGTGAATCGCACACCATCCTGCACATTTATTGATTTATATACGCGCGCTAACCGCGTAATAAAATTATGCTGGATTGTCTGTTTTTAGAGTGCTTCTGGGCGTATCGCATCACTTGAAAATTGATTAAGCATAATACATCGCTGTATTTCAATTGTATTGCGCTTACCGTATCGTTGAGATTTTATACCGGTGTAATATTAGGTGAAAATTTCATGTCGCGTCACTTTACGAGCGTCCGTCACGATTCGCGATATTATGCATTTTGCGATCCTCTCTCCATTAAAGGAGGGGAAAAAAAAAAAGAAAAAAGAAGCAAGGCGCGCGCTCTCACGTGCACGGCGGCGTAGCAAGTAATCATAAGGTCAATCGCCCGAGGGAGAAGGAGAGAAAGATAGAGAGAGAGCGAGAGAGAGAGAGAGAGCGAGCGAGAGAGAGAGAGAGAGAGAGAGAGAGAGAGAGAGAGAGAGAGAGAGAGAGAGAGATTGCTCAATCCAACGCTCCAATAGCTCCGATTTAATATTCCCTTAACGCGCTCGCGCACGTTACTCGCCCGCAAGTACTTCAACCCGCTTACTCCACGATGGACTT
Source organism: Eciton burchellii (assembly GCA_020341155.1). Classification (NCBI taxonomy): domain Eukaryota; kingdom Metazoa; phylum Arthropoda; class Insecta; order Hymenoptera; family Formicidae; genus Eciton; species Eciton burchellii. The sequence continues at coordinate 1,267,338 of JAHMML010000014.1, forward strand.
TGCACGCGAAATAACACATGAGCCAAGTGAACATTCAACTCGGCGGAGACGATAGTTGACAGAGCCTCGCCGGCGAGGATGAATCCAGCCCGCGAAACAGGTGCAGCGGTGCGTCGTCTGCCGATGTTTCCCCACGCCTCGCCGCTCTCAACGTCAGAACAGGGCTCGAACAGAGAGAGAGAGAGAGAGAGAGAGAGAGAGAGAGAGAGAGAGAGAGAGAGAGATAGGGAGAATCGGAGGAGAGTGGCGTCCCGATGTCGGGCGCACACGTGCGCGCGATGCGTGTGCACGGCGCCACTGCACCTGTCCGAGGAGGGTTGGGCGCGTCGCTCCATAACTCGGTAATGCAGTTTTCATCGAGGAAGTTACCGCGACGTGCACGAAGTAGCGTAGTTTCGGCTGGCTGTCGGGCCCGCGTGACGGCGAAACCACCCCCGGCGTGCGGGTAGCATCGCCCCTGCTACTCGCGCGGACACGAGGGATACTTTTGGACGCAGGTGTCCGCGCCTCGACGTCTCGCCCACCGAGGACGAATAAATCTATATCTCCCGTTCTCTTTCTCCCGTTCCTCCCCTCCCACCCCTCTCTCTCTCTTTCTTTCTCTTTCTTTTCCTCTCCGTGTCCTCTTTTCTTTCCGCTTTCTCTTCGCCTTCCTCGTCGCTGCCTTCGTCCGCACACCGTCTACTTTACGCCTCTTCCTCGGCGTGGAAAGCACTCGTTTCATCGATAAATCGTTGAGAAATTACTTCACCGCAACGACCATTTCGTTCTCCGCGCTGCTCCGCGCTGCGGAGAGAAGTATGTTCCTTTTCCTCGCGGATAATACTGCCGCAGATACGGACGGTCCAATTATCTTCGTCTCTGAGCGAGCGATAGCAGCGAGCGGGATCCCTGCTCGATATTAATAAGTTATCGATACCCGCGGATATCTGCTTCTTAACGAGGAACTTGTCGCTTTACACAGATTCCTCATGTAATAATAACGTCTCGAGATAGCTGCACACGGATGTGCTTTATTTGTACTCTAAAGTAACGCAAGATGCTTCAATTTCGCGATTCTAGTACGTCGCGTGTTACTTACACGTGTTACATCCCGATGATTTCTACTTCCTCTTGAAGAGGACACGAGGTTCACCGTGCTCGATATTCCCGATGAATACGTATTGGTCGCGTTTTAAAGTCGCGCTCTTGATAAATCTTGATAAATCAAAGTGCGGTTTGATGTCGGAAAATTGTGGATAAAACTCCATCACAATCTGCTGCCGCCAAGGAATGTAATTATAATTTGTACTTCAATTAGGTCAAACGCACCATTTAATTAATGAATAAATTAATAGAAAAGCGAACATAGGTAATTTGCCGAAATTAAGCGAAAAGTACGAATACACAATTGCGCAAATTGTAATTTAATTACGTCACATAGTGTAATAAAATATAATTATCCGACCGCTACTTCTAATTTCACGTATAATCGTTTATATTCCGTATTAATTATCATTAATTGCCCGTCTAATTCCAAAGCGTATCTATGGCGCGAGTACCGGATACAATTACGCGTTTGTTTAATTATAGAAGACCATCATCATCAGCGCAATGGCAGCGGCGACGATAGAAAGTTTCGCGCTGCATTTATTGCGCGGCAGAAGCTGATTCGTGCATTCGTATAGCCGCTTCACATAGTCCAGGTATCATCCGGGGATGCCGTTGGAGTATTTTAAGTACCGGAATAATCCGCCTCCTCGATGTCTGCGTTCTTCCTCGTCCTTCCTCTCGACCCTTATCCCCTTAGCTCTTCCATCTTTGCCTCTTAGCTCGTAAAACCGAGGCGGCTTATAAGCGTAAGCGAAAGGTAATCCAAGCCGACTGGCCATAATTTCATGACGTTTAACATGCGGCGTCAATCGACGGGCTGACCTCTGCACCGGGCGCAATTATCCCGCAGCTCGGTCAAATCGCGGCGTGCTTATTACGAGATGGATCCACACTGGATCCGCGAAATTTCAAATCGACTCGCATAAAAACGTTCTTCGCAGAGGAGGTCCAGATGGAATTTATCAAACGCTGAAGAATGCGGGGAACCAAATTCCGGATTTGTATCGGGGTCCGCATCAAACCGATCAAACTGATCACCTGACGCGCGTCATCTTCCCTCGCGAATCTCGATATTCCGTCAACCGGGATAACGATGTTAACGTGAACTGACGGACATTGGGGGAAGGAAAAAGAAGAGAGAGAAAGAGAGAAAACTGTCAAAATCCGAGAACGATGCGTTCAGCCAATCTCGTAGCCTTTTGAGACCACGGCGCCAATTTAAATCTTCTTTCCTCTCTCCCAAGCTCTCGCGCATCTCGCGTGATGAAACTTTGCGGATCTGCGGATTGCGCGAACTAGCCTCCATGAACATCTCCATCCGAGATCGTCGGCGATCCGTTTGATCCCGCTTTCGACACCCTCGAGAGGTGAGACGAAACTCGATAGTCGCGGCAAAAACCGCGTGATTGTTTCGCGATCGCCTCGCTGCTCGAGTTTTTGCCGGCCGTCTCGAGAGTGACAAGATTATTATCAGCTCTCGATGCGTCTAGATCGTTAAATCGTTCGCTCGCCTTCCGGTGCCATCGACATTGGTGTCATCCGCGTGATGGTCTGATAGGCCACTGTGACGGCGAATTGCAATCGGTCCGAAAGAATGACGTTATCGTGTACTTTGCACTAATACGCGTTCATCTGGCGCATCTGGTGCGATTTTTCTCGTAAAACGGAGAAGCGGGATCGCAAACGTTCGCTATCGTCTGCGTGGACAACAATGGACAACGATACGCCGGCTTTTCGGCAAAGTGACATCTCGTAAGGAAGCATCGTCGAGCGCGAAACGATCGTCACTCGATTACTCGCTACGCAGAGTGCAACGCACACAGATACGGATATTAAGATCTACTATTATGATCGCGTGTCTTACCGCAAGCAGCGTGGAGACGGCGGTCCCTCCTCGCGATGCTTCACCTGTGTTCGTTTGACACCTGATGAATAAAATATTAGTCTCTCATGCATTATGATAAAAATGTTTAGCGGCGAGCTCGTTAGTCGCGTTTCTCGGGTATCTCTATCGGCCCAGATATCGGTGATGATGATGGAAATGATCAATCGATGGGATCGTTCTCAAAAGCAGCATACGGACAAGTGTATATTCTCTCTGGTATTGTGCAGTCGTTCTCGAGAAACATTGAAACTAAATATCCAAATATCGGCTATCTAATGTTCATCATTACAGCTAAATATCGATTATCAATAAACGAACGATCAAAAAACAGACGGGATTATCCCTACGCAACGACACGAACACGTACATACACAGAAGAGAGGGGTTTCGGGCTTTCGGGCTTTCTGGGTTTCGGATTTCGGGGGGGGGAGGGGCGGCGGGGAGAGAGGGGGCGCGCGGAGAGACGCGCGCATTGACAAGGCACGCACAGATAGGGATGTGTGTGGTCATCACATATCTAAACATCGATCAACTAAAGCTAGAGATATACGGATCTTCGACAAAAAAGAGAACAAGTCAGTCGGTGTCAATCGGAGTCGGAGTGATAATGAGAGATTCACACACTGCTTGATATATGAAAATCAATCGATATATGTATATATATATATAATCGGATATACACATATTCATATATATGCGTATACATACATCTTGATACGTGTGAGTCTAAGTACACATATGCAAGGATCGAGTCTGCATGTACGTATGTATAGATATATATGCTACGGTTAGTAACGATCAAAGGTGGTGATTGGTGTTAGCATGGTCGAGCGACGATCGAGGCATCAAGAGAATAAAGGGGAAGATAGTGATAGAGCGACAGAGATATAGATAAAGAAAGAGAGAGAGAAATATATATATATAGAGAGAGAGAGAGAGAGAGAGAGAGAGAGAGAGAGAGAGWGAGTGAGTGAGTGAGAGAGAGAGAGAGAGAGAGAGAGAGAGAGAGAGAGAGAGAGAGAGAGAGAGAGAAGTAGAGACAAAGAGAGAGAGAAACAGATGTAGTAAGAATACAGGGGAAAGACAGACGAGTATCATGTTACGTAAAAGCGAAGTCTATACGCGTGAAGAAGAAAGAAAAAGGAGAGGACTAGGGCTCTTAGAGAAAAAAATCTACTGACTAATCCTAATTGCAAACCAAACAAACGAACCAACCTCCTCGGTAAGGCCTAGCCGAAAATGTTCGCGGGACCCCTGTAACAAAAACATATATAAATCATAAGAAATCATAGAAGGAACAAAAAGAAACAACTACTGACTTTAATGAGTGACAGTGACGTATGTTACAGTATCACATGACAGCGAGAAGGTGAAGAGAATCGGCGGCATCGGCGGCAGCGGGGCGGGGTGGAGGGKTGCGTCAAACGGTGCCTCCGACAGTCGACCGAGTCCGCCGCGCCAGCTTGCGATCGACCTTTGGCCTCTCGACGCGCCGCGTCCGCTCGCGAGAGCCGATCAACGTCGGATAGCGTCTCGCGTGTCCACGTGCCACAAGAAAAAGAAAGAAAGCAAGAAAGGATACGCCCGCGATGTATTTCCTACCCGTCCCCCCCCCTCACCCGTGACAACGGTGATAACGCGCGATCCGCGCGATGATCCGCGGAATGATCCATGGTGATCGCGATCGCGCGCGAGACGCCGATTCGATTCGGCGAATCACGCGCCGAACCGAATACCGCCGCGTATTTGCTTATAATTGCAAACGTTTGCTCGAAAAGTCGATCGAATCCGAAAACAAAAATACTCCCCGTTTGACACCCCCGCATGACGCATACAGTCTGCCACGTATACACTTCCTCTCTCCCTCCCTCCCCCCTCTCTCTCCCCTTCTCTCCTCTCTCTCTCTCTCTCTCTCTCTCTCTCTCTCTCTCTCTCTCTCTCTCTTTTTTCTCTCGCTCTGTGTTGTGTTTTTTTCCTCTCTCTCTTTCTCTCTCTCTCTCTCTTTTTTTTTTTTTTTTCACGGCCGTTCACAGTCGGTCGGCGGGGAGAGCGAGGGCGGGCCGCGATCGAAAGGGGAGCAGGGCGGGGGAGGGTGCATTGTGGCGGCCGCTGAGCGCGAAATAAAGTTTGCACCGCAAGCCCGCTTTTCGTCGGCGATTAGCCGCTATCGGAAGCGCGGTCGGCAGACAAATAGCCAGCCGTGCTTTTTCGCACAAACCGGTCGAGTTTAAACCAACTCGGACTGATCCCGCGGTCGAGAATCGCGGCTTGTCCTTATTCGGCGCGCGACAAAATCGCCGCGGAATGAATGGGAGAAGTGTCGTGACCCGGAGAGGCGGCGGGCTCTTTGCCGCGCCCGATTTGACGATAAAGTCCGCATTAACGATAAAAATGAAAAGAAATAGGCGCGCGGTGGATTACGCGAGATTACGTAAGCAATTATAGTTGGGCAGTATCGGACGGAAACGCGAGTTGGTATCCAGCGCGTTGGCGTGGAGCACGTCTCGCGTTTGACTCGGCGAATCGAGCAACAGAAAGTGAAATAAGAGAAACGGGGATGATGCCCTTAGCGTGAAAGCCGATCGAAGGAAGCCGCGATGTCGAGAGCACGGAACGAGCAGGAAGCGCGTGTATTTTTATCCGTTTTTATCCGCGCATTCCGCGGATGTTAAATCGATAATCCTGCCGTTCGCGTCGAAAGGTATCCCGCGTATGTACCGTTCTAATTACTCTGTCTCTCGCGCTCTCTTTCTCTCTTTCTCTTTCTCCCAATCCCGCGGGCGCGCGTGTTAAAAAAAATGTAGTAAACACGTGATATAGTGGGCTGTGCGCGTCGGTGTTTGCATACGGTCGCAGCCGTACGGCCGAGGCGGTCGGAACGCGCGCGCAACGAACGCGAAATATCGCATAATAAATCGTGTCCTTTATTTCCAAGCGCGCATATCCGGAAGCTTTATTTTTCCTAGCGACGCGCGTGAAACGATCATCAGCGACTCTCCATCAAAGACGAATGCACCGATACGCGATACCGCGATGCGCGTGTCGCGAAAACGCCGAACGGATCTGTCCCCCCCCCCCGTCTACCACTCCTCTCTTTCTCTCGCTGGCATATCGATGTCCCTCGGCGTATCGATGATTCGGATCCTGGCGAAACGACAGAACGCGACAGAACGAGAACCGCGAGCTTCTCCGGCGATGAGTCGCGCGCAAGCCACGGCGAGTAATACAGCAAGTTTCTAATTTACAGGCGACCGCGCGATAAGAGACTCCGATAACGCTCCGAGAGTACCTTTTACGGTTTCTGTATTATTCGCATTCATTACATTGCGGAACGCGTTCACCCGAAGATTAAGTTTCTCCATCCGTTCGCCGCCGCCACTGCCGCCGCTGCCGCGCTTTGTTCCACTCGGCAGTTGCTCTCGGTAGTTCATACAGAGGAGCGTATTACTATCGCTACGATGGCGGCACGTTGTAACTTATATGCGGGAAAAGTCGATGGATAATACCCCATTGTAAGTGGTACATCGAGATAACGGGCCGAGGCTTTTCGCCGGGAGATTGAACGGGGAACGAGGCTTGAACGGTTCCCCGACGAACCGGCGATTACTTGGGAATTGTTTTTTTAAATAATGACGCAAGAGCGCAAGAGAAAGGAGAGGAGAGAGAGAGATTGACGGAAGCGTCTGAAGAATCGTCGGCGAGGAGCACGAATGCGCCTTCGAAGAGAAGAGGGAATCACGAGCGAGCTGCTGCTTGCCATCGAGAAAAATGATGATCGGTCTCTCTCGATCTGCTGGAATAACGACGACGTTAGCGTCGTCGATATTACTACGGCCGCTCTCTCACGGCGGCATGATAAATAGAAGAAAATTGCTAAGTGCGATCTCTGAGGGAAACGCCGCGCGTATCTCGCGGCGAATAAATCAGACTCGCGAGATTTTTCAGACGGCACCGCGATAAATACGCGGCGCGCAGCTGGCCACGCAAGCTGGCTCGCCATGCTTGCTTCGCGATACGTTTCTCGATACGAATTCGCCCTGTGTAACGATGTTATGGGAACGTGCGTGCGCGATATCTTAAACTCGAAGCCTTACCTGCGTTTAAAGCCCGACTGGCCGCCACACGTTTCCCATTTTACGCACCGAGTAGCCCTAATTCTAGACAAGGATGCTACCTTGAAACGAGAGCAGGATTAGGGGATGACGCGGGCTAGCCGGTGATGGTATCGACGAAGGGACGGGCGGAAAGGGAAGTCGATGACGACGAGAAACGGAAGGCACCCCGCGCGTCGTCACGATCCGGCACGATCGTCAGCGGCGAGACTATTATCAGGAATCGCGTCGTGACCGCAGCTGGCACGGTCGTTACATCGCGGAGATGTCCGAGACGGAAAGACAGATCCAGGGCTAAGGATGTCGTCTTTGTCGCGTGCACGCGGCGACATAATCTCGGAAGCCCGGAAGGGAGTAAAGCACGGTGACGATAGGGTGGTCGATGGGCGGAAGTTGGTGTTAACGGAGGTGCAGCGAAGGGTCACAGCAGCTTCTGAATGTGCGGCCTTCCCGTGTCCGCGGCGTGTGTCATACACATGTAGTTACGGAGTGTACGTGAAGAGCCACAGGCGTGACCGGCCGAAAGTCACATAACACTTGGAAACAGGTGGCGTACTCTCGTCTTATTGCCTCGACTAGTTCGCGCCAGGAGCAGAGAGAGAGAGAGAGAGGGAGAGAGAGAGAGAGAGAGAGAGAGAGAGAGAGAGAGGAAGGGAGAGAAAGAGAGAAAGAGAGAAAGACAAAGAGAGGAAGATGGCAGCAAGGAAGCGAGACGGTGTGAGAAAGGGAGGAGAAAGAGCGAGTATGCGGGAGATGGAAGAGGGAAAAATGAGAAAGAGACCAATTCGATGTTAACCGAATGAAGCTACGGAGAGGGAAGGTGGGATAGATATTTGACTTTGATCATTTCCCTCGATCCCTTCCTGATCCTCTCTTCCTCTCTCTCTCTCTCTCTCTCTCTCTCTCTCTCTCTCTCTCTCTCTCTCTCTCTCTCGTCGCTGACACATGTCGTAGTCCCGCGAGTGTAAATCTCTGGGAAAGGGAATTCCTTCGGGCGGAAGCTCGATCGGAAATATCGTATACCTAACAATCTGGATTAGCCGCGTAACTCGTGTAAGTGACGCTACGCGGGATGATAACTCGAAATCTGGAGATGTTCATGTTCGATACATTCAGACATGCCAAAGCTGTGTCGTGTCCGCGACAGATACGGGGAAGCGGGGTCGGGGTCGAGGTCGGGGGGGGGGGAGAAGAGGGGGTCCCCCGATGTTGAGGTGTCAGCCGTGTGAAGTACACATCAGGCGGATTCGAGTTCCGTCGTGCAAGAGTCGCACATTCCCACTAGATAGTGTCGGCTAGTAGAGAAAAAACGTATGCACTACTACTGCCAGAAAACTCCAATCAAGTACTTCGATCTGAGAGAGAGTGTGTGTGTGTGTGTGTGTGTGTGTGTGTGTGATCGCTCGCCGCTTGACTGCCTTTTAATAAGGTGATCGCCAAGTGATCGGAGAGTAATAAAATGAAATCGATAAATTGATATACAACGCAGAGATCCAAACAACGTATCGCGTATCCGTATTATTGCAGCAGACACATGCCGGCGCCGGCGCGCCTTTGATCACTTACGTTCAGTGAAACAACACCGAGATATAGTCAGACACTGAATGCGGCGTCTAGTAAGCGCCTTTTCGCACGAATCAGTTTCAGTTTCGCGTCGCGCCGCGCGTTTGTTACGCTCGGCGGCGGCCCCTGAAAGTTCTCATTTATCCACCGCCCGCGCGCGCGCGCGCGCGCGCGGGTACTCTTCTCCTTCTCTCTTTTTTTCCTCTTTCTTTTCCTTTTTTCTTCGCTTTTTCTCTCCCCAAACGATTTTTCATGGACACATCGCTGAAAAATGCTTCGTGCGAAAGGGGTGTAAAGGGACTATGCCGGTGTAACTACGCCTTACTACACCGCGAAACGACCTGGCCAAGCCATTATTATTTCACGCATTTCGTTGCATTTCGCGTGCTCCTTTTTCTTCCCCCCAACGTAACAGGAACGGGAAACGTGAGGGGCCAAATGTAAAGCGCAGAACGCGACAAAATAGTTGCGTTACAAAATAATAGTTCTATGGAACAAATATACGAAGAGAAGAAGATTCGAAAGACAAAAGAAAAGGGAGAAGAAGACTGCAGAAATGTATAGCATCGAACTAGATACGAGAGAGAGAAATGGCAGCGTGTGATGCGTGTGAACAACTACTACTCATCGCCATCATCGTGAAGATTATTCGCAAAAGTTACCAACGAGAATCGTATCGGGACACTATGAGAAATACAGGGAGCAGAGGGGACCGCCGAGTATCGGGGGGGGGGGGAGAATAGGCAGGGTAGGCGAAACAACGGGAATCGACGCCGCTTCTATTCGCGTGTCGCATCATCCAGCGCGAACGGGAACTCACAGAGTCAGTCGCGCGTCATCCACGGCCACGTTCCGCAAGCAACAGGACTAGTCTAGATCTAAGGGACGGGAGGGGGGGTGGCATGCTCCCTCGATAAACGAGCCGCGTGGCAGGCAAATCATTCCTCGCGGATGGGGTTCTCGGGGTTCTCAAGCAAAAGGCTACGGGAAGGATGGGGCGCAACAGACAACAAACAACAAACAACAACAACAACAACAACAACAACGACAACGACAACGACAACGACAACGACAACGAACAACAAACAACAACAACAACAACGACAACAACGACAATGACGACACGCAACGCGCAGAGTTACAGCGAGAAACAATAACGACGCTGACGGTAATGCATCCAGAAGTAAGTCGTCTCTCGCGCGACCCTTTGTGAGAAACTACTGATACGCATAACATATACACGCATAACAGCATGCACGGGGTGCAGCATCTGGCACTGCATGCAAACGCATTTACGAAAGTACATATGCTCTACCGGTCGGGTTGGGTTGCACGTTGCACAGCTATGAGCGCTATGAAACGTCGGACGATGCTGTCCCGCCTCGAGTATGTCACACCTGCTCTAACTCGAACACGTCGTGGCGATTCTTTCGCTTTCCGCGTTCTCTCACTCGAGAGCGCGACTCTTTACTCCCCCCCTCTCTGTGTTTCTCTCTCCCTCTCTCTCTCTCTCTCTCTCTCTCTCTCTCTCTCTCTCTCTTTCTCCCTCCCTCTCTCTCTCCCGCTCTCTCCCTCCCTTTCTCTCTTTTCATCTCGTCTCAGCGAAGCCGGCTTCAGCAGCTCGCGGTCCAGCAAGCGTCATCAGCAAGCGATAAACCTGGCGGACACCCCTGGCGTGACACGATTAAAGTGGCCACGCTGGTGGATTAACTCGATTCACCTTATTTTCCGAATTTTACTCCCTGCCCCGCGATCGGTGGAGAGATCGATCGACGTGTCGGTACCGCAAACGATGTTGTCGGCTCCTGCTCGGCGGGCCCGATAATTTCCAACCTTTCGCCCCGGCTCGCACTTGGGCGCAGCTTTGATTAATGATGCCGCCGCCGCGAACTCACTTCGCGTCACTTTTCTCGCGCGTTACCCCCTATCGGCCGTGTTGCACGACGTTATTAGGCAGCATTGTCGAGGTGCGAGAGGCACAAAGCCGCGAGCGGCGTTTCACGAAGCCTCGAGTTTCTCTTCGTCTCGATGTCGTACGTTATTCCGGTAATAAGCGCGGTATCGCGCGATAATAGCTTGCTACATAGCACTCGATAACAATACCTAAGTACTTTTGTCAACGACCTTATTGTCTTGTCGCTTCATGCCGGATAGAAAGACGCTGGACTTGGCGGGAAGCAGAACGCCGCAATGAAATCGCAATGCGTGGCGATATCGCGAGTGATCGCGCGTGAAATTTCTTTCCGCGAAATAATTGCCTAAATCAATTTCATGCAGGACCACGTAATCAATCAGCGGACGGTTTTGCGCAAACACGACTTAATTAATTACCTTTCACTTTGCCGTTGTATCAATAGCACAGATTTGTTCCGCAGCAAAAATCAATGATTATGCGTGATATATTAAGAGAAATTTCATTAGTCCGCCAAATTACCATAGCCGATAAAGGCAAAATTTTCATCACATCGCTAGCGCGCAGTAATTACTCCATTAATTAGCTAACCTTGAATCCATACGCGCGCGCGGAATTCACCGCTCATTAACGTGCACGAGCTCGCGCGGTGCCAGTGTATAAAAACGCACATTTTCCCTACGCTTTTCATCCCGCGGGATAAGTTACGCGAAGAATGCCGGGCGATCGAACGAGAATCCGCATCGCGCCCTCGGCGATTAATCCGATCGCGCGAGGACGCCAAGATGCACGCTCGATCTCGATCTCGATCTCGATCTCGATTCAGAGTGATCTCCGTCGTCTCTCGATGTCTCCAGCATTCGCGCGATCGCGACATCCGGAAAGGAAATCAACGGGTCGAAGCGCGAATTCTGCGCGCTGGACGATAATCGGCGCAAGACGCGCGCTTAATTCCGCGAGCGGCCAAGTGACTTCTCCCCCGTTGCGTTCCTCCCCCACGAGCACGGGGATGCGTACTTGCGATCAATGGAACACGATCATTCAGATCGTGGCGAATCACGCGATGAATCGCGGTCGCGTTCTTTCTCTCTCTTTCTCTCGGCAAACTTGAATCGCCAAAGTCCATTCCGAGATGATCCAGCCTCTCCCTTCGTCCTTTCTCACCCCCTCTCAGCCCTTGAGACCCCGCACCCGTTTCTAATCCCGACTCGTGGCTGTCGTTTTATTTCGATTCGCTCTACTCCGCACCGAGTGGCGAAAGTTTTTCGATTTAAGTGAAGTATAGCGATACAGGCGGATGCACGCGAACGAAACGCAAGGCGAAACCGGAAGCGGAAGTGGCACGGTTGAATCTTGTGAAAGAGTCGCAGTACGCAGGTGGATGTGCAGTGCGTCCCGTCCCGGAAGTACCAGCGCGCATCTATTTGGGCGCAAATGTTAAAAGAACGAACGAACAGCAGTGAGCGATTGTTCCAACGTGACATGCTAATAATTGCATTTATGTCCGCGATAAGGCACGGGACATTCGTTTTGTCAATAATTAATCCGTTATATTAGCCGAGCGTTAACGTTGCGCTTGTACATACATATTGTATAAGCACATTGTATCCGGCACAATGCGCGTGTATGTAAAATATATCTCAACCACGCGCACAATGGCCGGCGCACGATAATCCGAAATTCGTCGATCACATTCGCATAAATACATCTGCAATTGAAACTCCGCGTCCAGAAACGCCGGACTCGGATGACTTCGCATATCATTTAATGTTTATAACGAGCCCCGTTTTATCTGAAACGCGATGACATCGCGAATTAAAAAACGGTCGGGTCTCTTCGCGCGCGTCACGGCCGTTTCGCCGTTCCGCTCTCCTCTCCCTCGCACCACCACCCCCCTCCCGCCCAGCCGCTGCGCCGTAACGAGGGCGCAGCTACAAATTACCGTTGTCGGAATTATTGCTGATTGTAAATTGACAAATTTCATAAATATCGATTATCGCGGTGCGCGACCGTCTACGCCGGCGATCGATTAACCCACTGGCAGAAAAAAAAAGAAGAAAAGTAGAGAGAGAGAGAGAGAAGAAAGGAGCGACCGAGTCTTATTTTTATCTCGCTGCGAACGGTGCACGTCGCGGAGGAAAGTCAAGAGCAATTCGTCCTCGTGCCCTTTGTACCTTCACGCGGCGGGGTGAAGCCATTGCGACGCTCCGGTCGGTCATGGAGCGGCGAACTTGTCAGCAGCTTCCCGCGAAAGCCGTCCCCTCGTTTCCGTTTCTCATCGGCGTCCATCGCCGGGTTGACAAATGCGCGCGGCTCATCGCCGAAAGAGATCGCGCACGCAATGCGGCGATCGACGGCTTAATCGGAACGGCGCTCGGCGGTCTCTTTCAGCGGAGATCGCGGGCGGAAGTTGAAATGGCAGCCGGCTGAAGCGGCCAGCTGACGCGGGACATAAATCCAAAGTTAATGGTAACTGATCGTAAATCCTTCGCGGCGTTTGATTTACGCGGCGTTTACGGCTATCTGACTTCCTGCGAGGAATCATTTCCTAACGCGTTGCGTGTCCCGCTCGGCGGCTTTCGGCGGAGCCGAAAGAAAGCCGGAAACGTCGTGGGCTTTCCGCGCAGTCCGAACACGGGACACGACTCGCCCGACATCGCCGCGACGGGGGCGGGGGGGGGACGACGACGACGAGGACGAAACACGGGAATAATCTCATCGTCGAACAAAACCGACGGAAGCGATAAGCGCGACAAATAGCCCCGGCAGCGGGCCCGCGGACTATTTTGGTAACGCGCCTAACAAATACAGCGACAATGAAAAATAATATTGACTGTGAAAACAGCGTGTTATTCTTGCCCCGAAAACTTTGCTCGCTCGCTCGCGCGAGCTACCTTCCGAAAACAACGGAATCGTGCGCGCGCGCGCGCGCGCGCGCGTCGAGCCCTCCGCAAACGTCATTAAGCCGCGAGGATCGCGGTGGTCCTTAATCGCGACGAGTGCGAGCGATCTCGTTTGAGAGATCGATTGCTTGTCGTTCAGAGCGATACTCGGCGGATGGATAAGGGCGAATTTATGCAAGGGACGTAGGGGAGAGCGACACTGTAAGAGGCGACCGAGCGCACCGTCTCGCGACTGAAATAAGCTGTCGTAAAATTTACGATCTTTCGACGCGCGCGCTATCGGACACGAACGCTTTGTTCGCTCGCTTTATCGCCGATGATTCCCGCGATAGTTCTGTCGTGCAAAATCGCCGCGTTCCGCTCGTTTCTCGCGTCCAGCGGAAGCGAAGGTCGTTCGTTAAACCGACTCTTTATCGAGTCATTATGAATCAATAACGATCGCGGAGTTCTCCAAGCACGGGCGTGGATGTATCCGTAAGATCGATCGGGTGCGATTATTCCGTTTCATTTGCTCCGTCATTTTTCGATCTGATACGGCGATCTCGTTCAAGCAAACGTTAAGTTTCCAGATAATCCAGCGAAATTACGACATGCGGACACTGTTTCCCCTTCTCCTGCGCAATGCTTTCATTCATCTCCAGTTGTTCGTCTTCAGTCTCGATTGTACCGGAGACGTTCGAATCGATTTAATTCGCGGAGAACAAACAGGACATCAACACGCTGCCGGACCGATCGCAGCACGTTTCTAGAGTACCAATTATACAGATATCTCAAATTAGTTATTCGGGATAGCCTATGGGGAATAAATATCTCACGAGCGTTGTCGATGATTTTTATGCAAAAAAAAAGGGAGCAAGCACCCGCCCCATCCCTCTTTAGTAACATCCGAATATTCAGAATTAGTGCGACACGAATTTGGTCGCCGGTCGCCGTCGGTTTTGCATGCCGGCGTTATCGGAATCCAGTTACCCGGCGAGCAGACACAATTTTAATTACATAAAATATTGTGCGACATATTCGTCACATTTTATCGGACCGTATAATGACGCGTACATCGTAACGCATCGGTGCGAGCGAAATTGTTGTGAGGCAATAACCGAGCGATAAAGATGAGCCGCAGAAATTCGGATTCCATTTTTCGCGTTTCCCGGAGCAACGTCGGAGCATTAAAACGTTTCGGAAATGCAGGCCGTAGTAATTTATTACCCTCGTCACCCTCTGTCGGCGAAAATAAAAGGGGCAGCGACTCGTGCAACTCATTATCCGCGTGAAATACATGATTTATCCGCGGTAGCTCGACTCGAGTCGACAAATCGCCATCTCGCTACGATTATTTCCGCTTACTCTCGCCTCTCTCTCTCTCTCTCTCTCTCTCTCTCTTTCTCTCTCTCTCTTTCTCGCTTGCGTCTTCTCGTCCGGACGATCAAAGGCGCCAAGTGCTCGGATACTTGTCTTCGACCTCGTTTCGTTTCTGGCGTGATAGGCATCAAGAGTTTGGACAGCGTCAAGCTCTCCGTATAATTAGGGCCGCGAGGTCACCGGTCGAAACGCTCTCGTCCTCCTCCTCCTCCTCCTCCTCTTCGTCATCCCGCGCCCTTCGACCGCTCGTTCCTCCTTGCCACGGACGGGGCGCAGCTTAATCTTAATTTTCGTCGAGCTATAATCTTTAATTAAATCGCCATTGATCCGCGAGTACCGGGAGCGAGCGCCGATCGGCAAACCCGCCGGGGCAGCGCAGGGCGAAGGTCCCGCGGAGGATGGAAAGAGACAGCGCGCGAGAGAGCGCGGCCTTCCGCGCGCGCACAATCCGGAGAATCAATTTTCTGGCCGATGGGAGGAGCGACGCGACCGGCTGGGAACCGGTGCGGGGCGAGGGAGGGGAGACAAGGATCTAATTATCATTTTACGGATATAAATAATGAACGGGCCGGCGCCGAGAGGCGCTGCGAGCGAAACTCCCGATGATGAAACGCGGCGGCGGCGTCGGGATATTCGGGGCTTCGGGCACCTGCAAATTGTTTCCCTAATCGTTCGATACGGGCTGGATTGGGGGGAGGGGGAGGGGAGGGGAGCGGGAAAGCGATCGATCGATCCGCGGGGGATGCAGGCGGCCGGCGAGTGTGTACGGTTTCTTCGCGACCGTTCTGATGTTGATGGAACTCGACCGCTTGAAGCTACCTAATCGGCTCATCCGAGGCGAGAGGCGTCGTTTCTATCTCGTCGATAAATAATCGCTCGTGCCGGCACAGCGTGCCTATTATTGGATCTGTTGGGCGAAAATTGAAATTAGGCGCGAGGAGCTACGTATTAATCGTTTCAACGAGATTCCTCCGAGATCGCTCGGCCATTCGGCAAGCCGGGGTCCAGCCTCGAATGCCAAAACGGTGACCGAAACGGGTCGAGAAATTTTGCGGGTAATGAACGCGCGAGCGTTTGAAAGCGCCGGGAATTATCATAACGTATAATTCTCTCCTATTGGCTACGCGGTACGCCTAATCGCGCTGGACCACAAGCTAGAGGGGCTAGATAAGAGGTTAATGGAGGAGTAAGAAGAAAAAAAGGGAAATGGAAGGAAAACCCTGAGGGAGAAGGGTCGTCGATGTGTAAAGCGAGAAGGACACGCCACGACCAAGCAACGGTGCAGGAAGCCGCGAAGAAGTCGTGAAATCTAGAGGGACGCCTTTTCGATCGGTCGCTGAGTGGTCCTTGAGAGAAAGTGTATCCGAGGATGTGCTCGTAGTTCTCCCTCCTTCCTCTCTCTCTCTTTTTTTTTATATATACATATATAGAAAACAACTGGTTCTGGTAAGCATCGGCGATTCGATTCTCCGCGGAGCACTCGACCCGACTCCATCGTCGACAGAAATTAATTTTCTTTTCGCTCGTAAAAAGCCCAACGCCGAAACGTTGCCCGCGAGAAATGCGCCACTTTTGCGTCGTCCCACTTTTAACTATGGGTAGTCATTAGCGCGAATTGCGATGACGAGTCTGTCCAGTCGTCAATCGTCAGTCATCTTTTTCGCAATCGCAGTGCACGTACATCGAGGAACGGCATCGCTAATCGGCTTCTCCATCCGGCGAATGTCGATGTCCGGCTTAATGAATCGAGCGCGGTCTGAAATCCCGTCGTGGATTTGCAGACTTCGTAATACGACGAGCTTCGTGTCGGCTTCGGGGGATCTTCATTACCCCTTATCGCCTCGTCAAAGCTAAGAAGACTCCAGCGCAAGCGACGGGATTGACCCTTCCGCGTGAGAAACACGAACGCGATATCCCTGAGGTGAAACGATATTCCGATTCAAAGGGCAGATCGCGTTGCCGCTGCGCGCGCGCTCGGGACAAGAAGCGGAAACGGAAACGCGAAACACAGGCGGAACGTGAGCGTCAAGCGTAAGCGCACGAAGCCAACACCTAATCTAGCATCCCCATCTAAAAGCGGCCGTCTTTGCCACCGGATAGCGGGCGAGAGGCCGTAATTAAGGCCGGCTCGAACGTGGCGCGGCGCGATGAGAATCTTATTGTCCGTCCCGCAGATCCTAACTAACTCGATTAAGCGATCGCGACGATGGGATAAATCGGGAAAGTTGGCCGCGATCCGGCCGCCGTTTTCGCATCGCTTGCGCTTTGCGCTTTCTCGCCGGATCGCGTCTGAGTCGAGCAATCGCCGCTATTTTGACGACGCGAATTTTTCGCCTTGCCTTCGCCACTCGCGACCGCTGGAGAATCATCGCGGAGATGATCGCTGAGGAGTGAAGGGATTGGGAAGGCGTGGAAGATTACATCCCATTTGGCGATACGATTTTCGTAGCTTAACGACACGCGCTTACGCAGATCGCCGACATCGCCGCTTCTTACGTTACCCCGTCTCTCCTCCTCAAGAGAGCAGGAGGGTCCGGAAGGGTCGATTCGCTCTCGTTCGATCTCGGCTTCGTTGGCGGATCGCGCCGAGATCGAAAGCCGGAACCGAAGCCATCGTTTATTATTTCAGCCGCGCGATACGGTGCTCTCGTACGCGCCATTTGAATGCCGATTTAAATAAAGGCCGGGAACACGGCGGGTATGTAAATTTAATAAAAGTTCCCTCCGCAGAGAGGTGGCAGAAGTTAGAGGCGCGATATTATCGACAAATCCGAGTCCCTGAAGCGACTGCATAATGGATACTTGTTCCGAAAGCTTTATCGCTTCGGAAAGCTCTTCGCAATGCTGGCTTCCGCCGCGATATATATATATATATAGAGAGAGAGAGAGAGAGAGGAATTAAGCGCTAAACGCGGTTCTCTCGCGAGAGAGGAAGGGAGAGCCCACGCGCCCGCGCGCGGGATGCGTGTGACATAAGAATACTTAAAAACGCATTAAGGCCGCGCGAGCAACGGCACCGGCGTGACACTTTTATCCAAATATCGTATCCAAAGTAATCGCGTCATCGGCCTTGTGTGTTGCCGCAGAGGATTAATGAGTCGCCATCGAAAAAAACGTAAATAACGCTTAACGAAGAGGAGGCGGGACCGAGAAACGCTATTATAAAGATCGTTCCGTCCCTAATGCGAAAACTTCTAAGCTCGTTACGATGCGACGAAGAACAGGGACGTGCGGGGGCGACGGCGGCAGATATTCTAAACGCGAAACAATTCCGCGCGTATGCCCTGCATGGCCGGGGTCAATTTTTCGATTTCTCGGCGCAGCGTCGTGTCGTTATTCAATGACACGTCCGCTCTGCCCGGCGGATTAATCGGCGATCGACGACGGGCACGATCATAAAGCATTTCGTCGAATCTAATAACGGCCATAATTTTTCGCTATAAATCGCTATAAATTCTCGACGGATCGACGCGGGCCGAAAACGCCGGCGACCGGGATCCTCCGATGGAAATATCACTGGCGAAACGTGCGCCGATTACATCGGCCGGCCATTATTCCGGTACGGTCCAGCGAGCGTGCCGCTCCAAAGAGAGCGGAACACGGATATAAGAGAGCGTCGAACAATGAACGATTAAATATTGAGTAAACGAGCGATGGCGTCCAGCCGCAGTCCTGTTATTTATTCAGGCGCCACGGTGTATAATTCGCTGGCATCGCCAGCGAGCGGGAAGACGCCGGCTCGGCTCGCATCCGCGTGCTCGTCCCGTATCATACGAGAGATGGCTTAATTACACGATCGCCCGCGCGAGAGGGCCCCGCGGGCATATCTGGAACGGTTATAATTTGTCGATGGACGTGGAAACCCTGTGCGACCCGGCAGATCGCGGCTGCGTATCCGACGAGGACGCGTAGCGCATTACGGGAGTCCTCTTTGCTACGACTACATCCGGATGCGTGCGCGCGTCTCGAGTCGACAGTGAGAAGTTGACAAACAATCGGAAGCGCGAGCGACCGGACGAGCGGAGGCGACCCGCGTGCGGAGCTTTCGCTGCGGAGATTCCGCGCCGTTCGATCATGTCTGACTTCAGTGTCGAAATTCCCCTGCCCCGTTCCTCCTGCGAAACCGTGCGAATGAGCGATTCCCCGGTGTCCTCGATCGATCGCGCGTACTCGGCATTTTTACGTAAACACCAGTACGTGGTGTTTCTGGCCGAAAGAGAGGCACGCGGGGAAGGACAGGCCGCCGGCGGGGGCGGAAGGTGTCGGTGCTTACGATATATACGAGAACTGGAACGAGTACCGCCCTCCTCCGCTTCGCCTTCCTGCCGAAGGCACTCCGACCCACCTGACCCGTCGTGACACGCGAACCTCTCGAATCCTGGCTCGATCGATATGTACTGCGCCAGGCCACTTCGAGGAGAACTCGGTCGAGACCGACCCCCGCCGGATATCTCGTCACGACCGTGCAAAAAAAAAGAATTTAAACGCAGAGAGAGAGAGAGAGAGAGAGAGAGAGAGAACGAGTCAGAGTGAGAGAGTGCATCGCGCGCGCTCGCGCAAGCGCGGCCGAGCGGACGGACGGACGGACGGACGGACGGACAAGCGGGCGGGCGGATAGAACGGAATTACGGTAACGAGTCCGTGGACTTTGTACGGCCAATTTCCGGAAATTTCTCCCCTTTGAGCGTAAGCACGGGGGATCGATTTTCGGAGCGAACGGGGCGAGACTTCGCGCACGTTTCTGCGCTTTACGATCGCGCGATTGTCGGCCGACTGTTCGCGCGTATCGTTCGACGAATAATCGCCGATTATATTTCCCCTCGTCGATCCGACATTTGGGCGCGCGCTCAAACGAAAAGGGACATTCGATGTCGCTTCTTTCCGCGATTAACCCAGATTTCTGTGCGGCCGCGCCGAGCATCGAGCACCCTCGACAGACGATTTTGGTATTCTCTAACGGGTTAAAGGGCGCCCGTATCACAGCGATAATGGCCATTGATTCATTACCGACGTCCACTCGACGCACACCGGTATGCGTTCAGCGGAAAATAAACGCGTGTTTGGCGAACATCAGCCGACTTTAATGCTGTCGAGATTCCCTCTTTCTCTAAAAACAAATGTCAAACCCGCCATGAATTTCCCATTGTTTCCCGATCGATGCCATCAATAGGTTTAGCTATTTCAATCAAGCATCGATCATGACCGAGGTAACTGAAGGACTCATCTCCGCGCGGGTCATTCGGATCTGAATCAGCCTTACGGGGATTACGATCGATAGAAGACTCGCGGAAATTAACGGCGAACCCGGTAATCGCGTACGAGGCGCGCCTTTTATCGCCCCGAATCTTCACAATCGTTCCGTCTCGGGAGCGAATGGCGGCGGGGGGAGGRGAAGAGGAAATAAACGTCCGGTTCGCGAAACAAACGGTCCGGACAGTTAAATGCGCCCTCGCGGGCATCTGCGTGGCACGCAGAATCCGGCGAGGGGAGGCATAGCGATGCGGCGGCATCCGCGGGATATTTACTCGGGCTTCCGGCCCGTAATTAAACGGTCGCCATGGAGCGACGTGTGGCGCGGTTTCCGGAAGTGCAGTCGCGAGGCGGTGACCAAACGCCGCTATGAATGCCCGAACGGTCTCCGGCGTTTCGGCGGCCGAGACGGCCGAGACGGCGAATAAAACGAACAATACACAACGCCAGCATCGGCAGGTCGATTCCCCGATGTCGAGGGAACACCCAACAGCGCCGGATGAATAAGAAATGCGCACTTGGCTGGAAACACGAGCGACCGCGTCAATTACGTGACCGCGCAGCGGCTGATCGGAGCGCAGAGCGATCCACGCGCGATTTATTCTCATCCCTCGCTCGCGGTACCCGCGACAAATATTTACCCGGCCGAAGATATCTACGCGTGCGCGTCATTTTGTTGCATGAATTGATAAAACCGTCCTTTCGCCGAGAGGCGGGCGAGGCTTCGAAACGCGAAGGGAAACCTGCGCCGCGTACGCGATTCGTCAACGGTTCGTATCGGAGGGACGAGGGGGAGGGTATCCCTCTGTATAGTCTGGTTCGGAAGTAAAGAGTTTAGCGTATATGCGGCGCGCCCGTCTCTCGCGACGCAAACAACGTTTGCGTCCATTAAAGCGGCCGCGCTTCCGCGAGCTCGTTAACGAGGCGAAAAATTCCGCGGAATTATGACGAGGGACGGAAACACCGCGGCCGTTCGTCGATCCGTTCACGATTCTCTCCCTTGTGATGTTTCGCCGAGGCACGGAGATCCAGGATGGCTCTTATCGCTCGTCACGTACACGCGCGAGTCGCCTCCGAAAAAAGCTCGTCTTTGACGACAAACATCGCATCGCGGGCTTTCACTCGCGGTCGATGTCCGTGCACTCGCGTACGCGATACGCGCGTGTGCGCGCGCGTTTATTTACGCGCGTCTCCGCGTATGACGCGCTATATCCGCGATAGCGCTCGTATGACGGGACTAGAAGGAATTTATCGTTGGCTTGAGAGCGAAAAGAAAATAATCGAATCCCGAAAAGATACGAGCCGAGAGCTCGCTCTCTCTCTCTCTCTCTCTCTCTCTCTCTCTCTCTCTCTCTCTCTGTCTTTCTCTCTTTCTCTCGTCCAGGCGTGTGTATATCGTGTATGTAAAATGTTATATAATGTTCGCCCCGAGTATCGTAGAATTACGAAGGTAAACTTTTTACGAGATAATGAAGACGACTTGAATTCGATGAATCGCTCTGCATACTCGTAAAACTGATCGCGTCCGTCCAAAGAACAATATTATCCACGGCCGGCGAATCCAGCCGTAAGAAGTAGAGCGGAGTGGAAGAATCTTATTAAACGATGCTGAGCAGGGCAAGTTTAGTTTATAACTTGCACGAAGATTGATTGATTTTCCGATAATCTTTTTAGCAATAACTTGAAATACGTCGGAACAATGTTAATTTCTTGCAGCGAACTTTGCCCGCCAGACAACATCATAATATCGTTACTCGAACGATTAAACGACGATAGATTCTAAGGCTCATCCGCCTTCGACGTCAGCCGCAGTCTTATATATCATCAGTCTTAGCCTCCGCATCGGGAAGATGATATCATAAAATTGTCCAGCTTCGGGTATTCGAGGATCGATTCTCGAATGAAGAGAGCGTGCGTGATCTTTCCGCTCAGAGATCTCCATCGCGGAATCACCGGCCGAACGAACGAAGAGATGGCAGTCGGCCGAACTGTCGTTAAGACGAAATCGGCTTTAAACTGGCCGCGGCGTTCGCGAGATGAAAGCTCGCACGCAAACTTCAAATCTGCTCCGACCAATAACTGTTTGCCGGCCAATAACTGTTTGGCTTATCCCGTGATCCCATAGTCGATCCTGCGTCCGCCTCGAGAGAAGCTTCTACCGGCGCGCGCGCGCGCGAGAGAGAGAAAGAGAGAGAGAGAGAAAGAGGACTCTCCTCGCCAGCGGCTCGCTCGGTCGTCGAGAATTTACCGCTGACACCGATGTCCGTGCCGTCCGCGGGAAATACCGTTTACGCCCCCTTTTTCGTTCGATCCGTGCCCGACGAATGGCTGCACGTCCGCCGTGCAGCGACAAACGATCTCCACGGCGCGAAAAAGAGCGGAACGAGAGA
Source organism: Eciton burchellii (assembly GCA_020341155.1). Taxonomy (NCBI): domain Eukaryota; kingdom Metazoa; phylum Arthropoda; class Insecta; order Hymenoptera; family Formicidae; genus Eciton; species Eciton burchellii. The sequence goes on from JAHMML010000014.1 coordinate 1,289,804, forward strand.
GCAGCGTGGGACCGTACGACGCGCCGGGAGGAGAAAGAGAGAAGGCGCCGCTAGAAAGGGGCGAGAAGGGGCGGCCGGAAAGGGGGCAGAGAGAGAAAAGAAAGTGGAACGCGCGACGTGGAGGGTGGAGAAAGGAACGTGGCTGATGGCGGGTGCACGGTGGCGCACGACGGCGCCGGAGAACAGGCGAACGGGGGTGGAAGGAGGAGGAGAAGGACTTTCCGCCACGGAGGGGAGAACGTATGACCCCTGCGTGTGACGTACGGATTTCTGCGCGCCAATAACAATATTTATGAAACGCACGGATGCACCCCGCTGCTGTCGACCCGCTGATAAAGTGTCTACCGGTCTGCTTTCCTTGACGTCAGTCCGATTCATCGCGGAGACGAAGCGGAAACCGCCAAGCGATCCGCGAATGAAACCTGGATATCGATCGAGAATCGAATCCGCGTCCGCTCGATGTAACGGCGGATTCGCGTGTCGTCTGGTGCGTGAATCCGAATTCGATTGACGGAAGAGAAAATTTCGCGTATCGATCCGCTTCGAGCGGGAAAAACAGGGAGAGATGTTTTCACGATCTTCTCGCAGTGGAAAACACCGGCGTTTCCACTGACGTGAGCATCTGCTCGATGCTATTAATAAACATCGTGCGCAAAGCGATGAGTGACTCAAATGGCAAATAATGGGGCTTATTTCGCGGATATCGTTTACGTTTATGGAACAAACATTGCATGCCACATTATCACAATCATACGTTAATTAGCAGACGCTGTTGGATGTAAACGCAAACTATCGCGCGCCATTTGCGGACCAAAGTAGCGAGGTTTAATTATACAAATAATTCGCATGGCGACGTCGCTAAAACACGACTAAAGCGTTTCGAGTCAGCGTGTCAACGCGCGAGGTCACGGGAGAAAGGAAAAGCGTCGTCTTCTGGAAGACGTCTCGCCAGCAAGTTGCCAGCAAGCTTTCAGGCATCCTACATCAATCTCGTTTCCGTGCGTCGACCGGACACGTGGCTTCTTCGTCGTGTCGGATGACCGATCGCGCGTAATGAACATGGTATCTCCATCCTGCATGTCTTGATTGACTGATATCCTCGACCAGCACGCCCTTTACGCAGAAGACGGGATGTCGGCGTGATCCAACCGGATGCTGCTCCGCCAAACGACAAACGACAAACTAGTTCTTAGTAGTTCGAGTTGAAGAGCGGGGCGACAGATCGGTCGCTCTGTTGATTCAGCTAACCGAGCGATCGGAATCGAGCGCGTTTGGACTTTTGTCGCATATCGATCCGAATTTAAGGATCGATCGAACCGTCGCGATGTTACGAGCCCTCACGAGAATACAGAGGGACTCGCAGTGGGGGAGAAATCACAGCTGTATTACGATCATAGCCGGCAATTAACGGTAACACGGTTCGAACAACAATACAGAGACGAGTCGAGCGCTGCCTGCTCGTTTTTCTGCCTTCAGCAATCGTTGCAAACGAGGACGACCTCGGGCGCTGCTAATCGACAGTTGAGCTTGAAGCCAATGGACTTCATTCTAGTTGTTTTATATCGCGGATCTCGAGCACGGCGGACTCACGTCCAGTGATAGCGGATGCATATATCTCTTGCATTGTATTATAAATTACTTGTATCTTCTATCGTAAATATTGTACATATTAAACTGAGCGAGGCTCAACATCGGGATATTCTTTATTACTCAAATCCATATCCGCGTGATGAAAGATTGATCGCAACCGGCGAGGATCGATCGAGTTCTCCAACCGAGCGGCGTCCTCCGAGCGATTCTCGTGAGGGGAGAACGAGCGTGTCGAATGTCGTCGCTCGTTAAGGGCGGATGTAATGAGACGGGGAGTTTTCGTCTTTAAAATCGCCCGGATGGTGTCGCGTTACGCGTTATCCGCTTTAACTCGCTCGAGGTGACAACAAAGTCGCGCGGGAAGAGGGAGAGCTCTCTCTCCCCTTTTCTCTCTCTTTCTCTCTCTCTCTCTCTCTCTCTCTCGCTCTCTCTCTCTCTCGCTCTCTCTTTCTATGCATACCGGATAATTATCACCTCGCTGGATCGTACGATTATCGATCGTCCCGCACGCGCACGAGAGAGAGAGAGCGAACATGCTCGCGGCGGTTCAGGAGCAAGTCGATGATCGCCCGCAGCATCGCTGAAGGTCGAAGGTACTGTCGATAAATGAGATTAAAGGGGAGGTCAGGTGCATGGAACGTATGAACGCGTAGCTGAAAGGGATGCGGAGCATAACAAACGCGAGTCTGGGAAGAAAAAAAGCACGAGGAAAAAAGCTCACTCCGCTCTGGTCCGGCCCTTAAAGGGCAGCTCGGCATTTATGAACTTGCCAATTGACGGGAATTAATCAAAAGCGCCGCCTTAACCGCTAATATAATCGAGGCCTCGAGAAACGCGCGAGCCCGCTAAAAATAATGCTCCCTCGGATCCGCTCGGCGGCTTTTCCCGAAATAACTGTTTTTCCACTCGGTCGTGTCGCTTAACAATTGACGTAATTTGATATGCTATCAAATAGTCAGACCTTCCATTCGAAACTCATTTTTCTAGTGCCGGATAAGCGGCATCGGGAGCGCGAATGAAATTTCGCCTGAACAATCTGCAAAGCGCGTCAAAAAATGGACAAAAAAATATGTCGCACCGTATCGCAAAAAAAAAAAAAAAAAGAAAAAAGAGAAGAAAGGTATAAAAAAAGAAACAGGTAAATAAAAGAGTGCCGCCGGAACAGCGCCGCATTTTTCCGCGCGTGAATGGCGCGACGGTGCGCCCAGTTTTACAACTAGCGCAAACGGCGGGAGCGGGAGATGCGCGGTCTGATTTGCAAAAATTCACGTTACCGGAAAATGCCGAGTTTCATGCGGGAAGTAAGCTAATTGTTTGCTAATCGCGTATCGCGCGCGCGTGCTGCCCGCGACCGCGATACACGCGAGTGAGTGAATTTCGGAGGGCGGACCGGAATAAAAATGCAAAAGTCTCCGCTGAAACCGGATACTCTGTCGTTCAGTCCCCCCCCCCCCCGCCCATCGAGGGGTCGAGTTTGCGAAATTACCGCTGGCCTATGGTCAATCGGCCGAAATGCGGCGAATAAAGGTCGCCGGCATCGTCGCGCTTTCCCGAGAGGAGAGAGACGGAGGCGGGCCGGTCTCGTCCGATCTTTGCGACGTATCTTTGGATAAACGCGAGCGATCATCCTCGTCATCGATCCGGATGACATCCTCGCGGTTTCGCGCGAGTACTGCCAAGCTCCATAATTGCGCGGATAATCCGAGAGCCAGGCCGCACCGCGCGACAACGCCCGTCCGATGTAAGATTGTCCGGCCAAGCAACCGACAGTGACGGTAATAGCCAGCGGCAACCGATCCGCGCGATACCCTTTTACGGTATCCGCTCTCGCCCCGGGGTCGCGCTAGATACGCCCTCGAAGCCCCGGAATCTTCGGTTCCGGGTCAATGCGATCTCGCCGATCCGGCATCAGGGTGGATCTCTCGGACGGACTTTTATTGATGGAAGTAACGCATCGGCGAGGAAGGAGAGCCGCGGATTGGCTATATGTGTTTTCCGTACGTATCATTCACTTAGGATCCCAAAGCGTATCGCGGAACTAACGTACTTGACGTTCGTTAAGCCGGGAGCTGTCGATACGAGCGATTTCTCAGATCCACCCAGCAGGAGAATCCCAGGAATAACGACAGCGCCGGGTTCCAAGAGGAACGGGTGAGGGGGCAGGGGTGGCTTTCGGGTCGGACGTGGAATTTCTAGTTCGCTGTGCGACAACTTCTCGCAAAGGTAAGAATTCGATTTGGATCGTGGCGCGCGACGTACACCCGAGCGTGTACGTCACCTTGCTCACGAAACGCGTCCAAAATTCGCCCCGGAACCGGGGATCGATAGGTCGACGCGAAAAATCGCGTTCCGCGGGTGCGGCCGATGCGGTGGGCCGAGGTTTGCGACCTACTTCGCATTAGAAACAAATCGGCCAACTTTGGCGGGGTGATTCGACCCTGCGGAGTTCCGGTCGAGTGAACGGACGGACGCAGGGAGGAATTAAATCTTGAAACTGTGGTGCGAGGGTGCGAGGAACCAGCGGGATGAAGGCGGAGCGGCGCCCGTTAAATGAGTACGGTTAAGCCGACGAAGCGCTTGGATGTGTCATGGCCGGTAAAGTGACGTTGATCGCGGCGCATCTGATGGATTGATTTATTCCTGTTGCCAGGATATTGTTACAATGACGTACGCGATTCAGGAGGGGGAGGGGACAAATGGATGCGCCGGCTGGCCGTCAATCTATTAAATGATTAATTTCATTCGTCCTTGATATTTCAAATATCGCAAATCGCCGCGATGCAGCCTCCGCGGCTCGGCTCGGACGATGCATGACGATCTCACTTTGTGCGCGTTCAGCGATCGGTTCGACGTCGAAGGAAATCGATGACACTCGCGTGCGAAGGCTGACCTCCCTCGCGAGATAAGAATGAGGAGAGAGAGAGAGAGAGAGAGAGAGAGAGAGAGCAAGAGGCTGACAAGAGAGAAAGCTTCCGAAGACAAGGATTTGCGGCGCTTGTTCGCTCCTTAAAATTTATTCAATCGCATTTGCACTTGTACAGACTCTCGCGATGCCTCTGTTGACGATAACGACGCGAAGGGACGACACACAGTCGACGCGCAGAAAGTTGGCGCGCGTGTTCGCGGCGGCGTCGCGCAGGTAGACGACACACGCGCGTCGCATCCGCGCGGGAAGCTGTCGAAAATTTAATTAGACATGTACCGGAAACCGGCGCCCCGCATTACTCACGCGATAGATTTTACAGTCGGCGGCGTCGGCTGTTCGTCGAGCGAACTTGCTGCGCCCACGGCTCATCGCGCGAGCGCACTGCGCTTATAACGTTCTTTAATTAAGACGTGGCGATGCCGACGACCTTCGGTTGCAGTTCGCCTCTGCAGTTTCGCGAACAAGAGCCGCGGGCGAAGACCGTCCCGCGAATTCGCCGACGAAGAAGCGACGCAGATGCAGCGCGGATGCATAAGCAGGTGAGGGAGGAGAGGAAAGAAAGGGAGGGCAAGAACACGCCGAGGAATTCTCAATGCCATTTGTTCCCGTTTGCAGCCTTTGTAATGCCGCTAGCGGCGATGACGGGAAAAAGAAGTAAGATTCTGCGGCAGGATCCGATGGCGAAAGTTGGCGCAAATGTAGCTCCGCGTGACTCGCATTCGGCATCGCGGTCGAATAAATAAATACGCGAGGAGGAATTCTCGGGCGTAGCTCGACTTTCGCGGGAATATCGAGGAGCGGGTTAGCGGCGCGAGCAACGAGCGCGAAATTAGATTCCTCCGTTCGAGTCACTTTTACGCCGTTCCGCGGATTAACGTCCGTCGCGTTAACGTTTCCGAAAGCGGAACGTGGATGGATGCGCTAGACTCGCGAGAGACAGAAAGGGAGGGAGAGGGAAAGAGAAACGAGGAAAGGAGGAAGCACAGTTCCAAGGGGGGAGGCAATTTCGAAAAATTCGCAGAAGCGTGAGAGGGCAAGAAGAGGCTCATCGAACGGAGGGCGTTGTGCTCGTCGTCATGAATCCTCCTTCATGCATGATCCATCACCGTTAATCACCGTTAATCATTCGCAGGCATCGGGAAAAAGAGCTGCGCTTTCCACTCTATTATTACGATCACGTGCCATCTCGCATCGACTGCGACCTCCCGGTCGCATCTCGTGCGTGGTCCGCAACGTCGGGCAGTGATCGCCGATTAAAGGTCAAGTAACCGGCAAGGATACATCGGAGCGTACTGCGAGGAACACGTGGGGTCTTCGTGGGCGGCACGCGTATAGTCGCGATTGATGGGCAATCGCGAGTGCGCCAGCATTGTGCACGCATGCGCGTTAACAACGGCGTTAACAATGGAGACCGAGGATCGCGCGGTTGACCCGATCGTAATCCGAAAGGCCGCTATGCGCGATCGAGTTTCTCGCGGTCAAAGAGAGACACGCGCATTACCCTCCCCCGAGAGCGCGTAGCGGCCAATTACCGGTCCACGTGGGGAGAAAATTGCGCGAAGCCGCACGCTATCCCTAATTGGATGCACTTTTCGTGCGTTTCTCACGACGGCAAATGGGCTCGCTCGAATGCGACCGACCGATCGATCGATGGATCGATCGATCCATCCATCCTCGGGCATTCGCGGTGCTTATTTAACGGCGCGAGTCTACCGTGCGAATGCGTGGGCAATGGCCTCTTCGGGCTAACGTGTCCCTCTTCTTTTCTGCTTTTTTCTCTTTTCTACGCAAAGTGTCTCGAATTGTTTCTCGTTACTGGAATGTTCTGCTGGAGCGGTTTAGACTCGATATTGGATCTCCTTCGCGGAAACATGCGGAGAGGCGTTTCGCATGGCCGGAGCGCCGGTAAAGCGCTACCAGCTAAACATTCGCGTTGCGTTGTTACAAGCTAAACAGCCCGAATCAAGCTTAGTGAGACAATAAACTCCAGGCAACGGAAATAGTCATCGACCGGACTGCCGGTCTGTGCTTTTGAAGCGATGGTTCCTTCGAATTTCAATTCATTTGCACCTTTCAACATCGCGCATGTACTAATCGACAATAATCCAGGTCGCTTAATCAATCGACGTAATGGTTCCTGGTTTACGAGACCGGACGTGTGAAAGCCTCGATACACGGAATGTACACGGGATAATAGTTCAAAAGATACTCAAAGATACGGAATGAAAAACTAATTAATCTCTGCGAAACATTGACACGCGCGTCCCTTTGAAAAGCGAGCTCTTCTTATATCTCTTCGTATTAATTTCATTAGCCCGCTCGTTCGCGGTATCTCGCGATCGAAATCCGGCGTAACGAGAACCGTTATCACCCTCGCGCGCGGGGGGGAAGGCCCTTCCATCACGACAGAGGCAGCAGCCGGGGATGTCGAAGCGGACGTTGTCGCTCGGCATCGATCGTGGCTCCGCGATTTATCGTCATCTTCGTGGCCGATAGAGAGCTCGACAGAGTTCGTTACGGCGCGAAATTTCATCGCCGCGGGAATAAATTTCGACCTTTCGTCAGTCGACGATCTTATCGCCGTTCTGCCAGCCGGCGTGTCGCTAAATTATGAACCCGGCCGCCGAAGCGGCGCACGAAGCTAGCGATATTCGCCGCCATCGCGCGACGCCAGACAGCGGACCGATAGAAAGCGGGGACGAGGGGAAGGCAAAAAGGTACGAAGAGATCCATACTCCGTCCGACGTCGGTTAAATATGCATGACGGACGCGGCACGGTTTTCGTTATCGCCGAGAACTCGCGCGATTTGGCACTCGCGAGATGCACCTCGCATATTCTCGTCGCAAGTAAACGGCAGCATTCGATCGCCGTTTGATCGCCGATGCGCTCTCCCATCGGAAGCGAGAATGTACAGAAATAGGAAAACTTTCGTAACGATTCCGGCCGAGATCTCACGCTCGAAACGCGCGCGATATTATCGAGCGCGCCACGTCAGATTCGCGCGGATCAACGGGAGAGCTCCGGAAGCTCGAAGAGCTCCAGTCTATCAAGAGCATTCGTATCGAAATGTGATAGAGAAATAATCCTGGCAGCTTCATCGCTTCGATTACTCGCCCTTCGCTCGCGCTATCTACCACCGCTGCCACGTAACGGAGGGAAGATCGGTCACGCGGGTTAATTGGACCAAAAATTAAACTCAACTCCATCGATTAAAATTGTTCGTAACTCACGAGAGGACCGTGTAAACGTCGGTCGACGATAGTTGGAAAGACGTCTGATTAATAGTGAAACCCGTCCTACGCACGCTCCCGATTCAAGGGCCAACGGAAGGTTTTTGCCGGCACGTCCATCCGGTCGTCCTTCCCTCCCGGGAAGCTTTCGCAACTATTGGGTCTCGTTAATTAAAAGTTACGTAATAAACCGCGGCGTGATTCCGTGGCGAGGCGCCCGCCGCAAGAATGAACGTCACCCTGCTTCCCGCTCCCCATCTTGGTACTCCAAGTGACTCTCGAATAATAACGTAAGGTAAAGTTAATTGAAAGCGCGAGCGACAATGCAGTCGCGCGAGGTTTTTCAGTAGCGCGCCCCGTTCCTCGGAGCCGCATGAGGCTGCGGACGAAATACATCCCTCGAACTCGATCGGACTTCACCTCGCGGTGCGTGATCTCCAATTTCGAGTTTGGCTGCTGAGAAAAAAAATATTGAAAGAGAATTCTCTCGAGGGAAGCTCTCTTCCCATACCGGAAGCGCGATTATCAGCGTGGAACTGGACTCGGTTCATCTTGGGAAAGATCTTCCAAAGAGCATCGAGGAAAGCAGATCGAGGAGCGCTTGACGCATGAAAGATACATGAGGAGTGACGTGAGCACACGATTCGAATCAAGGGGTGAAGATACAACCGCGCGGGACCACGTCGCCATTACTAGGGAAAAAGAATAAATTGAGATTGAGAAGGCGACGCCGGGAGCGTCGCAGCTACGTGTGGATGCTTGCCGTTAGCTAAGTAGCTTCAGCGGCGAGCTCGCGCCAAATAATTTGCAATGCTGAAGCGAGAGAAGTTGTCGGGCTTTATCGCGCAAGCCCTTCCCGACAGCGGCGAGAGATGCAGACGGAAGTCGTCACCCCCGCGTTAAGTAGGGGAGGGGAGCGGCGGAGGGAGAGACAGAGAGCGCATACGGCTTCCGATACGGTGATTCGGATTCGCTGCGGCTCTCGTGCTCTCCGCCGAGAAAAATCGGATCTCGCCGTTTCCTTTTTCTCCCCGATTCCTCTCCCCCCTGCCCCGCGCAGTTCGTTACGCGCCGTCCGCGACAGACGTGGCCGGATACAGGTCGTTGCCTGATCCGCGGGTTCGCGCGATCGTAAATCTTCCATCACGGAGGAGGATCGTGGAGCGAGGAAGAAGAGGAGCGCGCCAGCGCTGAAATATTTAATCCGACTCCGAGTCGGGGCGGGTTTWAATTTTAATTTGCATTTGCCGCGCCGAGAGTAACGCTCTCCGCTATCATGCGTCGTCTATCAATTCGCTGCGTTCCTTTTTGTCACTTTGTTTCGCGCCTGAAGACGCCCTGAACATTACAGGCATGATCGAGCGGTCCGTAACGCGCCTCGTGAAACGCAAGGATGAAGTTGCATGGAAAAATGCCGCGCAACCGGCGGGAATTGCCGAGCTCGTGTAATAAAACGCTTGCCACTCTCTCGTGTAATTTATCCCGCGCGTACTCGCGCTCCGCCTCGAGTTTCCGCGAGTTTCCGGTCCCGCTCGCAGATTCGGGAAGGTTCGATGGCGCAGAGTACTCCAATACTCCTATCCGTTCAAATCCATCGCGCGATCGTGCAGGCTGATCGACGTCTTGTCGCGATTCCCGGACGATTTCCGGGGACGAGCATCGAGCACTCGAACGAGAGAAGGGGAGTATGCACGCTTCGGCGAAATTACAAGTGAAAATTGTTAATTTTCGCGATAATTGGCCCGATAAATCAACGTTACAACGTTCGAGTTTATAATACATTATAATACGCGGTAATACGGCATAGTTTGCAGTAAACAATGGGAAAATTTAGCTGTGTCCATGCATGTTTATGTAATACGATTACCTAGCTCGCAGCGGATATTAAATTCTTATCAAATCAAACATGGATTTCCAATCGAACGTACATCCAGTTGGCGTTACGTCTCGCGTTTAATCGTCACGAGCGGAGACAACGTTGTCCGCGAAGGAACGCGTTCTTTCTCGAATCGATCGAACGACAGAGAGAGAGAGAGAGAGAGAGAGTACAAGGGAGCGGTAAGTCACTGCTGGAGAGGATCCCCTATGTGCACGATATATCTCGCGCTCCCATGTGTCACGTAATTACGAAGAACACAGCGGAGGGATGCGTCGGTCTTTTGTCCACATTCTCGCGGCTCGCGCTCGGTCGCGATAGCGCACGCAGTCCACGTCGGATCGGTATCGCGACGTAACGCCTAACGATCGGAAGGACATTAATGCGCGCACTTTATCGGCGCCGATCGGTGCCACGGAGGGTCGCTAAACTGCCGAAAAGCGTCGGGACGCCGGGCATACGAAGTATACGTGACTGCCGGGGGTGCCGATACGCGGGTGTACGTGTGCGCGATTCCGCGTCGAATTGGTTTAGTCGTGGCGGGAACACGCGCGGCTCCTCCGCTTCCTTGCCGGCGTGTGCGGATTCGTTGTCGATCACGAATCGTTACGGTGTGTACGACTGGAGAGTTATCCCGGTTATCGCGCTAAGCTGCACCGGCACGGCGCGTAGGAAATTCATGGTGCGCGCGTAGCGCTATCGAATCGATACAATTAAGCCTGCAAACCGCAAACGGAGGGCGGCTGCCTGCGCGCCTGCTGCTGTGTCGGCCAACACGGCGTTATAATTGCCGCTGTCGCCGTTGCGGGCCGAAGCGGAGTTTTATTTGCCGTGCGCGCCGAGAGGGAAAACGGGATTTATGATATTTCGTCCCCGTCATGGACACGCGCGCGCATTATTCCCGGCTGAAATTAGCCTTTTTATCCGGCGAACGTGATGGACGCCTAGCTGATCGCTTTTACGAGGATCAAGTTATTCATTCGCGCGCGAAAGAGCGATCGGTTGATTCCGCTGGATGATTCCGTTTTCGAATGCTTCTTTGAATGCTCGAGCGCGGCGCGCGATCGTTGAAAATTCGCGGGCGCGCGTTAAATTAATACGCGCCTATCGCACGGATTCGCTCGGACAGATTAAAGAATACGAAAGGTAGAAACGAACAGCCGGAGACGCGGACGCGCGGATCGCGAATGCAGTCGTGAATTGGATACGCTCCGCTGACGTAGACACGTAAACAGCATTTTTCGCGAGCCACCTGACGGATGTCTCCGTGCGAACGCGAAAGATTGCCGGCTCCCTCCCTCCCGCGGGCTCCCTTTGACGTTGGTGCACGTGAAACTTATCCCGGATATCCGAGAGCTTTAATAAGACGCGCCGATGTGCCGCGGCAAGTTGGCGATGTAAGCGCGAGCAGTGTGCAGGCAACGCCCATCCTCCCTCACCCCCGTTTCCGAGCCATCATCCGGCACGAGCGAGCCCTGCCCTGCCCGGCCACCCCCTCGTCTCATACCAGGTAACTCGCACCTGTTCGCCGCGAATCGAACGATGCGCGGATAAACGCGCCGACTAAAGTAGTAGAAATCGTCGCTCGCTCGCGAGCATCGATGCGGACTAACGGAGCAGAATCTGCCGGACTAATTAACGCTTTGGTAAATTCGCGACGATGCGGGCGCCTCGCATCGAGAGTCGCATACGGTATGTCGATACGGTACTTTATGCGATCCAGGGGAAAGGGACGACGCCTTACGCAAACGGCGGACGTGTAACGCGTTGTCAACCGCTCGCTCGTAGATCCGATTACTCAAGACGACCCGGGCGAGCGACGGGGCGAATGATCGTTATCGCTGCTATCACGGGGCCAATCTACGAGTGGAATTGATCCACCCTCCCTCGCCCCTACCGTGGACTCGGTCGTCGTGCTCCGCATGCCCGGGCCGCCGCAACTATTTATCCAAGTCTGCGCGTTTTACTCGCGCATGCCGCCGCCCGCCTCATTATCGCCCGTGTAGCGTGAGGAAAAGTCGCGTAATCGCTTAATGGCCGCTCGTCTAAAACTCATTAGTTTCTTCGGCGCGCGTAATATAGTAGATACTTATGTAACAGGATCCGCGAATAATTAATGCGGTAAATTGCAATCAGTGCGCTTTCGCGGCGCAATAATGGGATTAACCGGGCAACTTGGCGTTCGCCGAGCAGCGCGCCCGCTGTTAAGCGTCACGTCGGTTGCTGGTCGATTAATAAAAGTACAAGTAACGAGGAATCACGCGGGAACTGATCCGGCAATGATCGGCAGAGATTTCACGACGATCGCGCGCGGTGCCTTTCAAGTTCCTGCAAACGACGTCGCTCGCAAGCGACATCGCGAACGATACTCGTGGCATAATAGCCAAAATCTCAAGTGTGCAATCGTTGGCGTCGTTGCGTACAATCCAACGCACGTTCCGGCATTTGAGTTTTTATAGCACGAGAGCACCGCGCGATTTCTTGCGAATCGAGCGAATCGCTCGAGAAGCAAATTCGTTATTCGTCTTGGCCCAACCCGCTCGTTCGTTGATTAACGATCTCGATCGTCTGCGATCGCAAACCTCCGCGGAACGGATCCGCACGGATGGAAGCAAGCTGGAATTCTCGGAAGGAAGATCAACGCTAGCGAACGCATGTGGTTAGTATTTCTGAAATAATACGGCGCGAAGCTGCGGGCGCCAGCATCGCGCCGCGGATCCGCGTGTATCGCGTTATTAAATTAGCCTGTGAAACTCCTCTCACGACGAGGCCGCTTCACCGAAGACACAGAGAACGTCATACAGACAAGCATTATATCAATATGGAGAAAGAACTTTCCGGACAATGAGGCAATCAAGTCCGCTCGAGTGGACGAGAAACCCGCGCGGTTCCCGTCGTTGAAGACGTCGAGCTTCTGCGGCGATAATCCGCGCGCTCGGAAACCGGAAGTCGCGGACAGGAAACGAAAAAATCCGAGTGTCGGCCGGACACGCGCCCGCAACCTGCTCATAGGGAAACCCTACGAGCCCGGGGCACACGTATGGCAGAACCGGACCTTCGGGGGAAACCGAGGGGGGAAATCGGGGGGGGGGGCGGTAGACATATGCCGGGGACACGTAATTCGTCGACCACGCCTCGGTGATCGTGCGGCACGCACGCACGCACGCACGCACGAGCGCATGCACGCACGCGTGTACGCGTGCGGCTTGGATTCGATTACACAAAGGGCCTCCGCGACTCGGACGCCAACGATGATTCGGAATCGCTCGCGTCACCCTCGTCGTGGGGGTGAGAAAAGGAAAAAGAAAAAAGGGAAACACGGGAGACAGGCTGCCCCGGCGCGATGAACGACCGCGATAAATGGAGCTAATGCTCCATTGCACGGGCATGGGGGTCAGAAAAATGAAAGAAGGGGGACACACGTATGTGTGTGCGCGCGCGCGCGCGTGTGTATATTATATGTAATTGGATCTGTATTTAATATCAATCGGGGATTATCCCGGGAAATTTGCGGGATTATCCGAGCTCGCTTGTATTTTATCCTCTTGACTGGTGTTGAGTGATTTTAATATCCTTCCTGTGACGGACAAATAGCGACGATGGGCCGCGAACGCTCGCGCCATAAGCGCGATTGCTAAAACCAGATAAGCCAGAGCTGAACGCTGCCGTTGAAATTACGAGTAATAATCCGTTCCGCCGGTATTATCCATTGAAAGCTGCGGATGGACGGAAACACGGCGCGGATGTGCGCCGTCCGGCGCGGATTGACGGATATTAAAGTAATTTTCGGGCAGGAATCGGTATCGTAAAAACTTGATAAAGGTCAGATTATTTGCGGCGCCGAGATAATGGCGCGCATAATTAAACGCGCAGACTGCGGGCGAAAAGCTGCCCGGGAAATCAATTTGCCGAGCGGACTGACTTTCGAATGCCAGCGATAATTTGCGCGTTTTGCCTCGCGCCAGAGCCACATCGATTTAGGATATCTCGATAGCGCAAAAAGCATCCGCGAGAGCAAAGAGCGAGCAGAGTAAGTAGCCGGTGCAGTTCGCGACAGCGCAAGCGCATCTCTCGATTACTCTCCGCAGGAGAGACATGCCAAAATATCGAATCATCGTAAACTATCTGCCTCTGCGTGACGGAGAACTAAAATCGCATATCTCGCATCGCGGGACTAAACGATTCACGAATCTACGTTCGATATGAGCGGACGATCGATCGTTCCTGTGATTATCCGTTCGATGGCCATCGTGAAAATTCCTACAGATCTTTATTTCCGAACAGCCTCCTGCTCGCGCCTTTGCTAAGCGAGCGGCTCCACAGCAAGCGTTCGGCGCCGCTTAAAGCCACAAGAAAGAAAGAAAGAATCGGGATCGTCGCAAGATCTGCCATCGATTCGCGTCAACAAGTTTCCTCCCGGGCGGAGGGGGAGGGGGAGGGGGAGGGGGAGGGGGGGAGGAAAAATACGAGCCCGTGGAAAATTCCGTGCTAAATAAAGGACCACAAGCTAAGTGCACCATAATCCCCGCCGTGTTCGTTTGCTTCCCTTGTCTCCGTCACCGTTGGCGCGCCATCCCCCGCTTCGTCCGGGGCTTCAAAAGCAGGCAATTAAAGTGAAGAGACGCGCGAAGGGAAGGAACGACGGGAAATGCTCTCACGCAATATTGCGCGTAATGCTCGTGACTGTAAAAAGACTCGGTTAGTTTAAAACAAAAACGACGAGGTTCGCGAGCTCGCGCTAGCGCACTCTAGTGAAATAATATTGTTGTTGCTTTTAGGAAGCGTCCCCGCGCGACGATGATTAATGGCCAGCCGCGACAATGGATACACGTCAGCAGATACGCGCGAAAGCACGGCGTTACACGTGGAACGCCGGCACGTGCGCGCGCGAGCGCCATTGTTAGGGAAATGGACTTGAATGGTGCGTTAAACAAATTTCACTCGCCAACGAAATATCCGACCGCGATGAAAAGTTGCGTCGCGCAAGATTCTATACCGGCGACAAATGTGATTTATCTTGGCACGCGATAAGCCCCGTCGTACACGTCGTAATACGGGAGATTTCACGGTGTTGTTGCGCGTACGCGCGACGGATCTTAAATTCGCGCGGAGAAATGGGATATTCATGAGGAAATCGTGCATCGAATCTCCAACTCGCGTTCCGCGTTCGCCCGGTTCGTCGCGAAGGAGAGGAAAAAAAGAGAGAGCGAGAGCGAGAGAGAGAGACAGAGAGAGAGAGAGAGAGAGAGAGAGAGAGAGAGAGAGAGAGAGAGAGAGAGAGAGAGAGAGAGAGAGAGAGNAAGAAAAAAGAAAAGAAAAAGAAGGAAGGAAAAACTGCTCGATGACAGATCCGTACGGAGCACATTCGATTCCCCCCCCCCCTCTCTCTCTCTCTCTCTCTCTCTCATCACTCTCTCTCTCTCTCTCTCTCTCTCTCTCTCATCAATCTCTCGTTCCGGCGAGCGCGCCGTGTCAGTTATGAAACATGGATGCTTAACGATGTTAGATTCGTTAAAATCGCACTTTAAACAGCTCGTCAATCAGGGATCCGCGACGTCGCGGCCGTAGAGAGAGCGATTGTTTGGAAAGTTTGCGCGAACTGCCTCGTATTATACAAAGCATTTGTACAAAGTATTTAGTTACAAAGCCGCGCGTATGACGCGGCAGAGCCCTGTAATTAAAATGCGCGTCATTCTCGTCGGATCCTGAATTCTGCTTCGTGCCGGAAGACCTATGTGTGCACGTAAAAAGTTTGACAAAAGCAAATGGCGCTTTTTGTAGCCGTATTATATACCGTAATGCAATATTACCACGAGGCGAAAACTTTTTGCAAAATGTACCGCTCTGTGTACCGCGTGCTACGGCTTACCCGCGACACAATATATTTTTACACGCCGGATAAGCGCGTGCCAGACGATTAAATTAATTCCGTAGCCTCTGATCCTCTGCGCGCGCGCGCGCGCGCGCGTCTTCTCTTGATGATCGCGCGCGAATCATCCGATCGCGGCGATCCCGACGAGGCTTGCAAGATCGATGAACGAGCGCATCCGTGCGCGATCGTTGGCGATTTTTACGCGAGATTATCTCACGAGCGATCCTCGAAATCGGGACTCTCGAATCGGTCCCTCGCGTACATCGAAGAGATGTACACCAGAGTAGAGGAACACCGGATACAGGGCGGAACGCGAAAGTAAGACATAATTGCGTAGGAAACGAAGAGTAAGTATAAGAGATGAAGGATGCTGGGCAACGGACTGACCTTGAGCACGGACAACGGTGAGCAGGCCGGCGAGGAGAACGATCGGATGGCAGCGCATCATCTTTTTTCACCTTCCTTGCCGCCTCGAGGCTTCTTCCGGACAGCGATCGCACGACCCTCCAGTTCGTCCTCCACGGTTTTCCACGTCTCTTGCCACACGCGTAGAGAGGTCCGCTTTGCTCACGCGACCAAAAAGAGAACACACTGCTATTACTCCGATTTTTCTTCTCCTTTTGGTCGTCCTCGTTGCCGCCGGTCCCTCTCGCGTCGTTGTGTGCGTCGATCACTCGATGATATTTCCACCGAACCGCTCGCGATTGGATCACCGTTTAACGTCACGAAAGATTCCACGTTCCGCACTCATATCACTTCTCTCCCCTCGCTGCTGCTTCTTCGCGAAGAACCAACCAACCAGCCGGCGCGAGTCCGATCGCGTGTCTCCGCGACGAGAAGAAAAACGCGATTCACATACGCGTATCACGTCATCCGTTCATTGATGACCGCGGACCGCTCTCGTGACCGCCACTCAATGACATGCCACTCCCTCGTTCTGGAAATCGACAGAAGAGCCGTTCGATTTTTCGCTACAGCGAAGGCGACGCGTCTCTCGGCGCGGCTCCACGACTTCAAGGTCTCGAAGGGTCTCCTCTTACTTTCCGCTTCCGCACTTGGACAGCGGAAACCTCGAACGGGAGGACGGAAGTGAGAGGAAGCAGAGATCTCATCATAGGGGATAGGGATCAGCAGCTCGCGAGAGAAGTCGCAGAAGCGGAATGGCGAGCCGCGCGAGTTGTCCAAAGTCGCGCGGAGCGTTTGAGAGCCGACTCGAAGAAGCGAGGAGTCACTCGCGACTCTCCAGAGACACCTCTCTCTCTCGCGTGATCTTGAAGCGGGGCTGATGTTGCGTGGTGGAAGCAGAATGTACTGAATACGTCTCTAATGATCAGCTACGCGCATTCGTTCCGATACAATCGACCGTGCCGGCTCTTACACGCTCCTTTGCGCGGTGCATTCGCTCGCGCGTTTTATCACGCGCGAGCAAGACGAGGAAGATGAAGAAGAAGACGCGCGCGTGACGAACGGCTCGCCCCCCGAGTTTTATCGTCGCCGATGATCGATGAACTCGAGGACACGTAAAAGTCCTGCGTGCCAGCTGCTGGCTTTCCGCCGGAAACGAGACGAAGCGAGGCCGCATCAGCGTTACGACGGACCATGGCGCGAGCAACACCTTTGCGGGGTTTCACGGTGACCTCGGACGATAACTTGCTGGTCGGATCCGGCCGCGTTCCTTCCATCTTTCGCTCCTCCTGCTCTCGCGTCTCGACGGCACTCAACTTGCGGCTCCGCAACGCGGACGTAATTGAATAAAACCGCTAAGTGATTAATTGCCGCGGCCTCCACGGCGTTCTTCCATACCTTCCACAACTTGGTGCTCAAGTTTAAAAGATCTCGGGCTCTCGGACTAACTTTAAAGGATCCACGAACGGAGCAGCCTTTCAGCCGGCGGCCAGTAATTTCGAACTCTCGCATCCTCGATACCGCATCGAAGCTTCCAACGCTATTGCTATCGCTATCGCGTGTCCCGCACGCGTTTCTATCGATCTCGAACGAGAGCTAATTGTCATAAGAGTATACGCGATGATCCCGCGACGCCTGTAAGGATAAAAATGCATTCGCGAGAAGCATCCGAGGATACGCTGCGAACTGCCAGCGGCTCCGAGAGCCGAATATTGCTGCGGAAAAATATCATGAAATAATATCGCGCTCTGCTTGATAAATTACACTTTTGTAGCGAGACAGATCGATCGATAAGGGAATTGCGATGGAGCACATATCTCACGGGGCTATATCATTTTTATTACAAATTACCAAGTTGCTCTCGTCCCAGAAACAATCCCAGCGACATTAACATTGCGTCCACTTCGCGTCGAACAAGACTGTCGAACAGTGAAACTCGCATTAAACGTTATTTATCAACCTGCGAAAGGCTGCAGACCAGCTTCTCCGCTGGACCATGGAAACGACGCTTTCGTTTCCGCTCTCGTCTTCTCTCGCGCTTTTGATCCGACGAACTGGCGAAACGCGCTAACGGCGCGGAATCTTCACAAACTTTCATTCGTTCACTGGAGATTTCATCAGCGAACGGCACGTGTGATCGTATTCCGCGCTCGCAACGTCCCGCCTGCTCTGTCGCGTTATGATTCTTCAAATTTTCGGTGCATCGCTCCGAGAAGGCAGCCGAGCATCTCTCCGCTGCGCGAGCAAACGATGCGACCGCCAGCGAGACGCGTTCGAAACTCGCCGATAACTGATAACTCGAACGTACTATCAGCGAAGACCACGATTAATCTCGCGGCCGGATATCGCGAGTAATGGAGCGAGCTCCGTTGAACGCCGCATCGACGCCGGATCATTCATAATTCCGACCGCGGTTTCCTCGAAACATCGCGCAGCTTGTTTCTTCCGGGCGAAAAGTCCGGCCGCGTAGTTCCGGTTCCGCTTTAATCGTGATGTATGGTCCAACTTGCGCTATTAAATCGAATTTACTTATACGTCTCCTCACGTTTTAAGCCGGAGCAAGAGGCTAGACGGAAGGGGATAGAGTTTTACTAGTTTAAAACTTGCGCGCCGACAAGCGCCGGCCGGGCAGGCAGGTGGTGGGGGGGGGGGGATGCGTATCCGTTGAAAAGTAGGATCCAATGAATTTATCGGTTTTCGCGAGAGTTGGAAGTCTTGGCGGGCCGGAAGGTAATCTCTCACTGACCTTGCGTCGAGATAGCACACTCCCTCTCTCTCTCTCTCTCTCTCTCTCTCTCTCTCTCTCTCTTTCGCGAGCGCTTTTCTCCGCCTTACCGCGCGATAATTGACATTTCCGGAGAGAAACGCGGATAAAAACGTCTGTCCCGACGCGCGGCCGGTTTCGGCCGATCGTTCAAACGGCGCGATTCGTCGATTCGTCAGTTCGCGCCTCCCGCGCGTTTCGCTGGCCGATAACCGTTTCCGGAAGAGCCACCGTCTCATGGTCGTTCCGTTGCGGCACCACCGAGGAGAGCCGCGATCCCTTTCGCCGCGTTCTCTCGTTTCGAGAAGCCTCGATCTATCGGCGGGTGACGAGCGGCGTGCTCGTCGAAAAATCGTTAACTACTCGCTGCTTTGCAGCTGAATGTCCGAGGTTACCGCAGCGAATCGAATTTGCTAATGGGGTTCGGCACCCCGCGCCCGGGGGAATCAACTCCGCCGCGTGTGGCAGGTCAGCGCGGAGTGTCCTGCGGGTCACTCGATGGAGCCGGGGGTACGAGAGATGTCACCGTCGCGCTAAACTGAAAACGCTCGTTAAAACGTGCTCATCAGCGTCGCCGCACGCGGGACTCGCGTTACGATTAACTAAACGTATATCCGAGCCGTTCGGCGTTAATGAGAGCGACGCGCGGGCGGACCACTCCGAAAATACGTGTTTTCGTTCATTCTCGTTGGTTTACGCGCGCGGACTTTTGCAAAGGCGGGCCGCGGTGGGAAGGGAGAGGGGGGGGGGGAGAAATCTAATGACGGATTTCCGACGGGCCGGGAGCGTTCTCCAAACGCTACGAACTCGCGGGAACGCGAGTCGGATGAAAGGTCGCGCGCGCGCGTGTGTAATTGGTCGCCGGTGACGAAGAGGGTCGCTTTAAACGAAACGAAGGAAAAGGGGAGAAAGGGAAAAAGAACGGGATTAATGGAAATTAATGAAAAGAAAGGGAAAGAGGAAAAAAAGAAAAGGATCTCCCCACGCTCTCCCTCTCTGAGCGTGGGATGTCTTTATTCGATGGAAATTAATAATCGGAATTGCGAGAGGAGAATTCCACGTTCGAATTCTCCAATCGAATTCGCCAATTAATATCTTCGGGGATTCGATTGATCGCCGTAGCCTCCGGCGAGTCCACGCTTTCCACGCTTTGTAATCCAAGAATCACCGCATCCTGAGCAAGCCTGAGGAATCCCAGCGAGATATCGAACCAGATACTGGTCACCACTGTTCACGATCTCGCGAATCACCGTCCAGTCGGCAGTAGCACCGCGGTGTCTGCTCGGCAAAAACACCTGTCGATGTCGGCCGTCGTGATTGAACCGGACGCGATGCCGCGATCGCCATCGATCGCCTCGCCGAGCGAACGGAAGAATCCAGGATTTCCAATTACCGAACGACACAGACCGATAAAAAGCCACGGGACTCGTTAAGCCGCCGCGGCGGATCGACGTCGGCGAATAAGAATCCGGGGGATGCGGCGGCAGCGGCGAGATCTCTCTCGGAAAATCCCGGCGATGCAGCCGGCAGTCACGTCACCGCCGTGACTTATCGACCTTCCGTGATTTGCGGAAGCCATAAAGGAGCGACCAGGTGACGAGGAGAAAGGGAGAGAGAGAGAGAGAGAGAGAGAGAGAGAGAAGAAAGGGAAGCGCAAACGAAGAAGAGGAGTCGGAGCACGGCTCATCTCTCGGCGAGACGGCCCCGCGGGACGCCGAGTAACCTTCGCGCCGATAAGGAAAGACACTTCGAGACCCCGTTTGAGATTCGACATCGACCTCCTTGTAAATCCTTGGAGCGGGAATCCTTGCAGCTTCCGGTCCGCTCCGGGAACGACGACGGGGACAAGTAGGACGCACGGATTCCGCAATGAAATCCGCCGGTGAAACGCGCGGAAAACAGCTCGCTCGCTCACCCGCGTGCGTGCATGCGTGCGTGCGTGCGTGCGTGCGTGCGTGCGTGCGTGCGCGCGGAAATACGGAGCGCAGCTACGGTTTACGTTACACGCGCGCGCGCGCGCACAGTACATACACGGTGCGTACAAGATACGCGTACGCTCGCCACGATCGCGGGCTCGGCACTGGCGCGCGGAGGCGCCCGGACTTTTAGTTCGTGGCGCTACCGAGCAGCGTCGCGACGCCCGCCGGCATCCCTTTCTCCCTCCCTCTCTCTCTCTCTCTCCTTCCGCCCCACCTTCGGGGAGCGGCGACGTCGTCCTGCACCCGGCGGCGCAGCGCAACGTACCGGGGGCCCCCCGCATAAATATCCCCGATGCCCCCTCGTCGACAATGTTCTCGCGATGGGAATCCCCCGGCGTGCCCTTCCGACCCCCACGCGCTCGCGCGCGTGCTGTCAATCAAAAGAACGCGAGATAACATCCACGGATAAAGGCTGTCAGTCCGCTCGCTGTACTTTAGATAATGAAATCCCTAACTTCATTTTCCACAGAGGCGAAAATGCACAATTATTCTGGCAGACGTCGATCAACATGTGCGCGCGCCGCACATGATAGATTCGTTCGCCTTCAATGACGATTCCTCCGTTCATCTCGCGAGTTCTCTTTCCTTTCCCGAAATCTGGAGCGTGCCGTGCGCGAAATAACGATAGTGTCTTCTCGACGGCACTGATTTGTCGGGATCCGATTTGATCCCGATAGTATTTAACTTGCGCTGTGCAGTGTCAAGCCTTCCGCTTCTGTCGCTTGAAAATATAGTTGCCCTCGTGACGCCTTCATTAGCCCGTGTAATGACACGTTCGTCTGAATTGTGACATGAATCGCAAGGCAGAGCGCAAGAGGGACATTCCTAGGATCGAGAAATCGAATTTGAAAAGTGCAGACGCGTGTGCGATTCGAATTGGAATGGGATAATATAGAGTCATCCAAGATGAGAATAACATTGCGCGATAAGGAGAGCTTCTCTTAACGGAGACCAGCTAGCTAGCTCTCTTACTGGAAGCATCAAAGAACGTCATCGGGATTACAAATATAATCTGCTCGCGTTCTCTCGGTTTTCCTACGTTTTACCTCGATTTCGTAAACTCCGCTATGCTTCGCCGACAGTCCCCGACTCGGATTTTTCCCTGTTTCGAGATACGCGCCGGAATGGCGCCGGTACATTCACGTACTCGAACAGCGTGTCACATAAAAAAATTATAATCTGCTTGAAATTCCGCCACATCGCTGCCGAATATACGCAGCTACGCGAGATACATTTAAATTACGTAAAGCGGAAGGTCCCATGGTAATCTTGGTGTTCAGGACTCCGTCCGGCTCCCAGTCTCCTAATTAGCCTAATCGCTCTATGTAATAGCGCACACGACATATGCACACGTGCACACACGTGTGTATGTACGCACGTGTATGTACTGCATGTCCGAACGATCCCGCTTAACGAGAAACGCCCGATACTTCTCGCAAGCGCTCCGATCGATGCGATTGAGAGATTCAACATTGAACAACAGACGACATATCGATCTCGCGTTACGTTCGTCATCGAACGCTCGCGTTCAAGGAGTTTCTCATCCGGATGGAGAAAGGTAATCAATACGCGTGAAAAAAAATCCCGAATAAGAAGCCGGCGGTGCCGTTTCGCGCGCAACGATCGCCACGCATTTTATACCAATGCGTTGCCATGGTAAAAGGAAGCTTATAGGATTTCTCGTTTCTATCACTGGTTTACTATAGTTTCCACCGAGAGTGGAAGCGGTAAGCAGCTCTTTTCCCGGTGTGCGGCTCTTACCGAGCTGAGATGGAGCCTTTCAAGAACGTCTTGTCGAACGTCTCAGCGACCATAGGAATAACGAGTAAGAGGGAAAAGGAGGCGAGGAGAAAGGGGGAGAGAAAGAAAACAGAGAAGTATGTGTCGGGAGAGAGAGAGGGGGGGAGGGGGGAGAGGGGAGGGAGAGACAGGTGAACGCTACGCGCGTACACGTCAATGTCGATAAAGTGCGATCGAGGGTATTTCCGCACAACTGGTCGTGATAACGCTGGCGGCGGTAACTTAGTTGTCGTCGCTATCTAACGATTCCCGACGAGATACCGTGAAAGATAAGGACGATCGTGTTCGGAAATCTTGCCGCACTTCCCCCGCTGACGCGCACCGAGTGTAAGTTCCGATTGATTGTGAGAGATTACTCTTTCATACGCGAACGGAAGCCACTTTGCTCCGGAAGGCGGAGCGGTCGACGAGAACGCATTCGGAGAAATCGTGGAATTGTTTTCCAACGGTTTCTTCACTTCGCGCACTTCAGCTCTGTTCAGCGGAGCGATCGATAAAGAAGAATAAGCAGGTTTCAGGTAACGCTGAGCGCTCTCTATTCGCGTCTCTGATCAGAGCTCTTAAAAGACGAGCGTGCAGCGCGACTTCCTGCACGACGTCTCCGCGTGCAATCCCATCGCGGATTAAATTCCGCCGGAAATCTCGAAACGGATGAACGCATTCAGCGCAAATGTCCCGTGGCCTCGTAAGAGCCGCGCTTCGCATTGTACATTTTGTATCGGGCTCCTTTCGACGCTGGATCACGCGCGAAGGAGACGGGGACTCGCCCTACGAAAAGATCGTAAGGGTAAAACGAGCGAAAGTAATTCTCGAATAAAACCGCCACATCTCGAGTAACTGCTGTAGCAAACCGCATTCGCGCCGACATTATGACAGTTGGAGCGCGCACTGGAAACGCGCGCTCGATACTTGACAATTTGACGGCTTCAAGTATTTGCTTCCCGTGGAAATAATGATGCAGGCAAATTAATTACCTGCCCGTCCCCGCAAAAAGAGAGAGAGAGAGAGAGAGAGAGAGAGAGAGAGAGAGAAAAGGAGGAGAGAGATGGCGTTTAGATTAATGGCTGTATCCTTTCATACGAATCAAATAATTGGAATTAAACGCTATCGCCGGATTTAATATCATCAACGATGCAATTTAACGAGCGCGTTTTCATTCTCGTTTGTGAAAAGGAACGTGCGTCACGTGCAGGTATATCCGATAATAATTGCCTGTAAATATAGGTAAACGAGATAATTAATTATGTTCCTCGAAATGACGGAAACGCCATCCCGGAGACTCGGAAGGCCGAGTTGCATCAAAGGGCAGATACGCACACGCGCATAACGATGTGGAAGAAAATTCGTTTGAAAATTAATCGCGCATTAACACGAATAGATCAAGAAAAAATCATTTCTCGTCGTTGCGACTATAGTTGAGGAACGAAATTCACGTACGGAGAAAGCTGGGCTCTCGACAGCACGTCAGGTGGAGACATTTCCGGTTCCATCGGATAATTGAAGAGAACGTGCGCGCTGTCTATCCGCGAATCGTCACCGCGTCAGAAATCGCCAGCGGGCTATCGATCATCGCGAAAATATAAATGAATTCGCCCCAAAGCGAATCACGAGCGGATCAGCCGATGAGCGTTCCGCGGGTTCGCGCCATTTCGTGACACATTATTGATTAGTTATTAATCGGCAGATCCGGCTAAAGCCGAAATAAAGTAGAAAAAAATGATCCGACTGAACGTTCTCGGACGGCGAGGGTTCGATGGAATGCGACAGGCAGGGAAGGGGTTCGCCGATGCGCGCGCACGCGCAAGCGAGAAGAGGGTGGAAAAGGGGATGAGAGCGCGATGAGAGCGCACGCAAGCTCCAGCTGCACGCAATAAACGTGCATTAAGCCATGCACATGTGGTCCAAAAACCATCGGGATTATGGCGAGAGCTAATTAACCTCCTCAAACGACACTCTCCCGCCCCCTCTCTCTCTCTCTCTTTCTCTCCTGCCTATCCAGGCCTTTCTCCCTCATTGCTCTTCCTTTCCTCTCCTTCTCTCGTCGTCGTCGTCGCTCGCCGTCCAGCTAGAAGCTGTTTTGACAAGCTGACTGATTGCGTCACGACAGGACGGAGCACGCTGCTATTTGTCGGTCGCGACTCTGTCTTTCATCAATCGGCAGCACACGCGGGAACGGCAGCATTTTCGGGAAGGAAGATGGTGCGTAGGAAAATATATGAGGGACCCGTTAAAGGATCATTATTGGCAACGGGAGACTCGAGGCGGGTTATATTCGGTAGTATCGCGCACGGTGTATCGGTGATCGGATCGTGACTTTGAGTCGCCGCCACACGAAGAAACAAAAAAGACCCAAAAAGAGCAGGTGTTTTACCGTTCGATTCGGCTCGGTGCGTGCGCGCTAATCGGTCGCCGGTTAAACGAATTGCCGTCTGGCAGGCAATTGAAGTCTCGGCGCATCCAGTCACCGGGCGTCGTATTGTTGCCGCGACCGTCATCCGGATATGCTCTTCCCCTCTCTCTCTCTCTCTCTCTTGGTTCCTCTGTCATCCTTCACGTTATCCAGCAGCCACCAGGATTCGGGCGGGCACGAGGCAGCAGGCGCGAGTAAACGCGAAGCCGGGCTGTTTGCCCTGGCGTGGCGCTCGATTAATTTCTCGGGCAAAGCCTGCGGGCTCGAAGGACATTGGCACCGATTGTTTTCGGCTTTGTTGTAGCCCGGCGCTGAGTAAACGTCCAACAGGAACCCTAGTCCGTTTCCTAATTAAACCGGCCCTGTGAGACAATCGCGCCGAGGGAAATGGTCGGGCGATGGCCTGGGTCGCAGTGATCGCGTTCACCATTTACCACTTTGGCGTATTTACCCAAACGATAACGTGTGTTTTGCGTGAACGCGTGCGATGATAATTTAACTTTAAGATCGGATCGGTAATCCGGATTCGAAACGACAGAAGCGATCGACCTTTCCGCGCGCGCATCGCGCGAGCCATCGAACGATTACTTTTCCTGCAACGGAATATCCTTGACAAGACGCGCAGCTCTTCGTGCAGCTGCAGATTGCCAGATGACGGATGACGGAATCTTCCGAGGCGATAGAAATTTTTGATTCGATTAACGATAGGAATCTCACAGGTATGTCTTCATCCTTTGTCATCGTTGCGCGCCTGAGAGGTCGCCGGGAGAGATGGACGGCGAATTTCTCGATCGTATCGATATCCGGCGTCGGGGATTTCATCGCTTCGTTCGTCTATTTGCTCTCTTTCGGCGATCCCGTTGGAAACAGGACCATCGGGACGAACGGCGACTGCTGCGCGATGAAAGACGAGAAAACGATGAAAAGTGGACAGTGACGAGGATTCCTTTCAACCGACCTGACACACCTACACACTCAGGCGCGCGCGCGAGTGCGCCGACGAAAATCGTCGCGTCTCGTCTCTCGCGCCGGTTCCTCCTTCCTTTCCGCGTCCTATGACCTACGTCTTTTGTTACTTCATCCGGGTACACGGTAAAGACATTCACCGTCGCAGTCGACCCTTCCATCCGACGCGACGCGCGGGGGACGCCGGACAACGGCATAATAGATCCCGCGAGCAACGAGGGTGATCGCGCCCTTTGACGGGTCCCCGGATCTGTCAATGGAAATATGAATTAGATTCGACGCGCGTCGCGTCGCGCCGCGCCACGCCGTTTCACGGTCGAACATAATTCCTATTCCCCGCAAGCGCGCGTCGCGCGCACCACGTGCGCCGAAATCGTCGTGTAATATGCATCAAAATGGAATCTAACGCCGCGTGTAGGGCGTAAAGGGCGAAGGGCTTCCCCGCGTGAGGTTTCACGCCAAGTGTCCGAGCGCGCGCACGAGCACAAGATGCTCGACTATGACAGGCGAGCGACTATAATCGGCATCGCGAAAATGACGAAAAAGCCGCGGAGGAAAGGTCACGAGGAAAGTAGACATTGACGGTGGCGTGCCGCGGCGGATTAACGCGGGTTTGACCTCGCAATCGGTCCTTACACGCGACTGCGGACTCGTGCAGCACTCGGCGCACTGTTAATCCATAAACGCGTCCACAACTACGATACGCCAGACGTACCTTTACGCGCAAGAATGTCCGTCATTTTCGTCGTTGAGCATCGAGCGACTTCTCGACGTGTTCCCGATCGAGCCAGCTGTCGTTGCTTCGTTCGCGTTCGCGTTTCCGTTGCACAAACATTCTTATTCCGCC
This sequence comes from Eciton burchellii, assembly GCA_020341155.1. Taxonomy (NCBI): domain Eukaryota; kingdom Metazoa; phylum Arthropoda; class Insecta; order Hymenoptera; family Formicidae; genus Eciton; species Eciton burchellii. Next base: position 1,316,470 of record JAHMML010000014.1, read on the forward strand.
AAGCATGCGACCGCGCGGTCGATCGTATCAATTGTAGAAGAACATTTCCCCGCGCATATCTAATATCATCCCTCCGCGGAATATTAAACGCTAATAACGTCCATCAAATACGATTCAAAACCGGTTCTCGATTAAGTCGACGGCATTTCAATATTTGCTGTTTGATCAAGCATTTCCCGAGCCCGAGCGGAGACAAACGGGAAACGGGAATAACCGACGAGGACGTGAAATTCAAAATCGGAGCACTTCCGCGAGATAAAAAAGGAACGAGGTGAAAATAAAGATTAAGGCGCGCGAGTACGTGGAAATCGAGAGAGAGAGAGAGAGAGAGAGAGAGAGAGAGAGAGAGAGAGAGAGAGAGAGAGAGAGAGAGAGAGAGCTGGCTAACGATCGCTGGGTTAACGCCCATCGTCAGCGAACGTTTCGTGGTATTTTCCAAAGCGATGAGCGCTCATTAAAGAGTCAATCGGTTGATTATCTACATCAACAGTGGCATCGCTGGAGGGCCGATGACGAAGCGCGAGGACGCGGTAGGCAGGGAGATTGTTGAAATATCTGATTATTTACTCGCATTATACGCGTGCACGCGTAACCCAGCTATACCGTCCGTATTTACCGTCCAGCTCAATATTTAACGATAGGGATTGCCCGAAACGACGTCCATTAAAACTCCGCTGCACCGGCAGCTATGGCTTCCCCGCTTTTTCAATCATCACGCGGAATAACGATATTTATTCTTGCACCCCTCCCCAAGTGTTACCCTTTATCCACGTTTTCGCACGATCGCGACATAAAAGTGTCGCAAATTAACTTGCAAACACGCTCGATCTCGATCGACGTGCAGTTTCTTCTTTCCTTTGCTTTTTTTTTTCTTTTTTTTTTTTTAAGAAGGGGAGAGAGGTTGAACAAGCAGGATTTACATTGATTTAGCATCTCGCGACGGGTGTAACAATAATCATCGCGTTCGAATTCGAAACTCACGACAAAAGAGAGATACGGTGACTAGTGCGGAATGAAAGAGAAATTCAATACGTTGAAAGCACGAGATTCGGAACTAATGACGAGGCGATCATTGAAACAGATCAATTCGACGATAAACCAATAATGAATCCGATCGCAGTCACAGATGCTATAGAATGCCCACGGTATTGGCGATAATTAGTTGTATATAATTTATATGGGAAATTATATGTTTATCGTATCACCGATAGAGTTCGTCGCATTGATGCATCTTGGACAGAGGGACTTAAAAGCGGGACAATTGAAAATTGTCGGGATTCTAAACAACGGTATTGTCGCGGCGAGATTTTATCCCGTCGTTTCTCGGTGAAAGTTTTCGACGGGAAGTCCGACAAATCCGGGATCGGTTCGTAAATAATTTCGCCGTGCGAAATCACGCCGCGAGAGGATCCGGACGATCGTAACGTATGTACATGTGAAATTTCACCAATTAATCTTTCGACCCTTTTTCCCCGTCGCAACAAATCCCGCGTATAAAGTTTTTAACATTCCGTAGAGGCGGTATTTTACCTGTATTTCACAGGAGCGGGTCTAATTCGGCCGGCGAGACGAGGCCGGGATTTATTTAGCAACTTTCAACGAGACTGATTAGCATTTTTATTAATCGATCGACAGCCGGCGAAGTGCTGATGTAATATTGGACGTCGCTCGGAGGATTCTTCGGATTCTGCTCGTTCGGCCGTCTTCGATACATCGAACATCACAGCGGCTCACTGAAAATTTCAGGGAACGACCGGTCCGTCTCCATCTCAAAGCGATCTTCTCGTTGGATCTTCTATTCGCTTTCGCGGAATAAAAATATGACCGCGCGCCGTTAAGGCAAGCTCTCTGCTCTAATTAGTCGCCGATATTCCATCGGCATTCCAGATCATTAAGCGATGAAAGGAAACTTCAGCCGCGGCTTCCTCGATCATCAGGCAGCGTAATGAGTAACGATAGTTCGCGTCATCCGGGTCATCCGGGTCATCCGGGAAGATTATGGGACATCTCCGTAAGTGCAGCCGTCATCGAGCAACGCGAGGCTCACGCGATCGCTCGATAATCAACAGCTAATCCAACGTCGGCGATATTTATCGCCGACCGTTCGTCGTTTCATCGACAGCGGCTGATTAATGACAGATCTCAAACGGTTGTTAGATGCATATCGATTAATATCAAGCGATGACCAATTAATGTCTTTCTCGTCGATCAAGATATTACACTGGGCTGGTGCACGCGCGCGGGCTGCATGCAGGCGGTGAGATTTAATAATCGTCGAACGTGATATATAATCTGTTATATAATCTGCACATTTGCCAGCGTAAATGTTTGAACAAACCGATAATAACGCGAATCTACAAAATTGAATGCGTCGATCGATAAAAGCGCAGGCGTCCGCTCGATTCGTAGCACAAGGCAAGCCGTGGCACCACGCCCAATTCGCGAGAGCGACAATTCGCGAGCGCGTGACTATTATGGAATGAATCCGCGCACGGCGGAGTATCGCTCTTTGATGCTACAAAATAAATTGCCCAAATTGCCCGGCCGGATCCTACGTAAGCTACGCGAGCGCGACAAAGGACGGATCGCGCGCTCATGGCACGATGATTCTACAAAAATCATTCGCATTCGGGCGTCGGCGAGACCGATTGAAATTTCCATCCGGTGATCCGATGCGCGAAATAGGCAAAAAAAGGGAGATAACAAATCTATCGCGCTTCAGCGTCGCCCATTCTCCGTCTCGCAGTAGCGATCGCTTAGCGCTCGGAGCGGCGTTTAGGCCATTCGGCGATCGTAAATGGCCGAAATTGAGCGATCCCGATCAATTTGAGGGATCAATCCACCGACACCGTTCTCCGCATCCCACCTGCACGATGGACTTTATATGCTAATACATTGCGATTCCTCGCCGAGCAGCGTCGATCTCGGATGCTGAAGAGAAACGCTACGAGACTGGGGATCCTGCATCGCGCTTCTTAATCTCCGCATGACGTTCTCGCACGTCTTTTTCTTTCTTTTTTTTCTCCGAAAAAAAGAGAGCGCTCTCAAATTAGACATTATCGGCGGAATGATGCCCCCCCCCCGTCCTTCTCCGCGTACAATCTCGCCTTAATACATTCGCGATAGTATCGCGCGCAATCAATATCGCGTAATATGCGGCGCTGAAATTCAAACGGTCGTGCGACAGCTGAAACGCAGGGCAAATAAATATTCGTGTACACAGCGGAGTGGTCCGCAATGTACATTCCGCATTCGCCAAAGAGCAGTTCGAATTTCTATCCGTAGTAATTATCTATTAAAATGTAGAGCACTCGGGCCAACTTGCAAACTGAATAAATTCGCTTCACGAGAACGGAGGGGCGAATGAGCACGAGGTGGGAGAGAGAGAGAGAGAGAGAGAGAGAGAGAGAGAGAGAGAGAGAGAGAGAGAGAGAGAGCGAGCACTAGCGCGACATTAAGGTAAGAGGGGACGGGCGAAGCTCCTTGCAAAATTACTCGACGCCGCGTTTCGATTCGTCGCTTTGCCAAGCACGATGATTTCCCACGGGGCGAATTAATTATTAAGTAATTAATTAATTGAACAGCGACTTTTGACCCGTTCGTGCCAAAGCGGCGAAGGGAACCGCCTTCTGCATTCCGTGTGCACGCCGAGGCGCACGTGGTGACATGTCCCTCATCGAATCGTTCATCTCCGCAGAATCGATTGCGTTCCTCGACTGCCGATTCTCAAAGTTTCCCGAAGACGGGGCGCCTAAGTGTCTCCGAGCGTCTAAAAATTCGCGCTCACGTATCCGAAGGCTCGATTAATATTTGAGTCCGCAGATCGCGTCCCCCCGCAGATCCGTCTCCCGGCACCCTATGTGACTTTAATGCGAGGGGTTTTTAAAGCCGACAAAAAGACGCGCGTGTTTTGCCTCGCTCGAGCGACAGTGAATGCGGCGCGTAACGAGATAAAGCGCAAGGCAAATAGGTAAAGAGCGAGGGTGCGCGGAAAACACAAAACCAGGGAGAAGTAGCGAGAGAAAGGCAGAAAGCTGGAGCGAGAGAGAGAGAGAGAGAGAGAGAGAGAGAGAGAGAGAGAGAGAGAGAGAGGGAGCCAGAGAGCCAGAGAAATCTGCAGCCGGGGACCTCGCGACCCGTATTCCTGGTCGGTCGATCATTCGTGACGCGTCGAGCTTTCTCGATGCATCATGGGAGAATACAGTCGCGCATCGCGCGGAATCACACGGGCCTCTACATGAAAAGCTTATATCGGGACGCGATTTATCACTCGTTTAACGCGCGCGCGTTTAGGACCCGCCCGGCGAGAGCCAAAGTCCTCCGACAGGTCAGAGGCCGGCGAAGAGTCGACGCGAGTCGACCGCACGGCGCCCGTGAACTCGCGACTCGCGCGGCGCGCGATCGCGGATATGCACTTGGCACAATCGCACCGATGACTTTGCCATTGTCGGTGCCGCCGTCTGCTAATGCCAAATTCAAACAGCCGATTAAGCGGCGATAACGTAATTTACCCTTCAAAATGTACACATCCGGGGCACGGTGCTCGATATTTTCCGGCAAATTGAGATTACCATCGCCCGTAGCAGCCAGCCGTAATTTTCGCCGCGGCGTTTCAGCGATAATTTTCGCCCGATCCCTCTCCCCTCCTCTCTCTCCCCGGCCTCTCGCCGGCCCCGTCTTTTCCTAGCATTGCGTATACCTTTCCTACGCGCGGTATTCCCCTCCCGACGATAGGATAATTGATTAGAATAGCGAACGTGCGCGAAAGCGTTTGATTAAACGTACGACGGTCTCGTTAATGAAGCCGCTCCGTCCGACGTTGTTTTTTTTCTTTTCCTTTTTTTTTTCTTTCTTTCTTTTCTGTCTGTCTCTTTTTTTTCTATTTTTTTTCTTTTTTTATAAACGGTTGCGTTTAAGAGCGATGACACGACGCCGTTTGCTATGAATAACGAATTAAGCACACCGAGCGTCAATGGCCGTGGCGTTCCGTGTTGACGCTCTGTTTCGCAATTCGGCGGGTTAACGACCTGGCTTGTTAAAAAATGGAGCTGCCTACTCGCCGGTGCCAAGCTCGTCAATCGCGGAGAACGCGGCGGCGTTTTAAAAGCGGGACCATTCCATTTCGTATACACATCTCGTATAATCCGTATACACAGATTTGCGCCCGCCACGCCGGCGCATGGTAGCTTCAACATTGATTACATTTGGTCTACGTGCTAAAGCGTATTTGCATAAAAGTATGTGCTCTCTTATTGGCAAGTTTTTAATGCCATTAAAATGCGCTTTGCATATTAACTCTTCGACAACAAAGTGCCCGCAGCTCTGCCGTCGTCGTCTCTGCGGCGCGGAGCGGCGGAGCGGCGGAGCCTGAAAATTGTGCTTGGCGCTTAACGAGAGCCTTAAAACCGGTGTTTTCCTTCGAGAAAATTATATAACGTAAAATGCGCGCGGGATAAAGCGCGCCGGATGAACGTCGCATTTTTCACGATAACAAGCCTCGCTGAGCGCGATGTATTATTGCGTCGCTCCTCTCTCTCTCTCTCTCTCTCTCTCTCTCTCTCTCTCTCTCTCTCTCTCTCTCTCTCTCTCTCTCTCGCTCTCGCTCTCGCTCTCGCGCACAGCGCAATCGTTGCCGCCTTTTTGCGGAAATCCGCGTAAGCGAATTACGTCCGCCTGTGATGTATATATAAGGTGTCGCGGTGCGGCCGCGCGGGAGCGTAATTCGTTTACGCCGATCTCCATAAAAAGACCGAGAAACAGAGTTCATAAGCGGTGCGCGCGCGCGCGCGTGCACGCGGCAAACCGAATTGCTACTGGAAAACAATACCGTGGCGCGCCTTTTTCGTCTCCGCCAACGCGCGAAAGGGAGAACCGAGAGAGAGAGACTGAGCTCGGAGCCGGCGACAACGCGAGAGAGGAGAGAAAAGAAAGGAAGAGAGCGGAAACGGAAGAGACGGCGGGAGGGAAAGAACGGGGTGGCGCGGCACAAAGCGCGACGGAGAGGAAGAAGGGAACCCGTTGGGTATGCCGGTGTGCCACCCTCCTTAGGCATTTTCAATTACGCGAAATTACCTCGGGATATTAATAATGCCGGCTGATATTTACGCTGTTGGCGTTGCCACCGTCGCCGACGCCGACGCCGACGCCGACGCCGACGCCGGTGCGCGCCGCTGCCGTAAATAAAGTAGTAGTACGCCGGGACGCGCGGGTAAAATAGAGCTTATTAGGGGGTCGCGTGCGCTGGAAATATGCGTGCCGCCCCATCGGGGTGCACGCGATCGCTGGATGCGTATGGGAGCTGGCACGAAATCATGGCGTTTCAATTGACGCCGGAATGCCGTTGGCGCAAAAACCGTCGACTGTCTCGACCGTCATCGCACCGTCAGGTGTATCGCGCTTTGATTTCTCTCGTAAGAACCGTTCCTCGATAAATCGTCGTCGAATGTCAAAGTCGCGATGTTCACGTACGCGCTTTCTCCAGGCTACTTTTCCAACGGCTCAAAATGCGCAAATTCGTGCATCCGCTCAGTCATGCGCTTATTTAGGAAAGCCACTTGTTAGTTAAACGACGCCCCTCTCGTCTCTCGTTTCTCAACTCGGGTCGAATTATCGAGCCGATTTCAAATCGACTTGGTCGCATTCAGCACTTCGGCGCTTGGAATAGCTTTCGCGAGAGCGCGGATTTAAAATTTGATGACGACTCCGATGAAACGCTGCGGCTAGGAGGATCGCTGACTCGCGAATTTTTCGGCCGCGCTTGTATTTCCGTGCCTGTATCGCCTATCGACAAAATCTCCTCCTCGCGGAGCCGCAATACCCAAGAGTCGCGACGATGGATATCGCTTAATGTTATTAAGCGCGCTAAATAAACCACGTGCCTGCCCGTCGAAGTAACGAGAGCGGGCGATTAAAGCTGTGATTACGTCACGCGCAGCATCATGCACGTATGGCGCGCGCGTACGAAATAATTAATTAGGTTTCCGCAGTTCCGCGCAGGTGCACCGCGCGCAAAAATACGCGCCTGCACGCTCGCGAGTCTCGACCTGATTCCGTCCTCTCCGTCGCAGCGCATTCTTAATTCCGACTCTCGCGGTATGTTTTTCAATTTCCCGCCACAAAGTGACGTAAGACGACAATCGACACGTTCCGAGGTCGTTCGTGAGATGGTCGCGTTTAATCGCCTAGTCGCTTAAATCGCTTGGTCCAACGAATTCCCTAAATCAACCATCTCCGAGCCACGCTTACGTTCCCCCTCCGCCCGCTTAGATCCTCCTGAACTCGACGCGCCGGCATATGCAAAAGTTACGTTCTGAGAATTCCAGCCGCATCCGAAGCGATCGAACCTATCAAGGAGACAAGAATGAGTTATTACGACGATCGAGCGAAGCCTCAGCGATAGCTCGCACGTAATCTCGATCTCTAGATTGGCGGAGGGTATAATTTACTTAAACCCGAGGAGCCTCGGATAACGCTACGAGTCTAGTGGGATTATTTCTGGCGGGCCGCGCGCAGAAAGTGTGCACACGGGAACAACATTCTTGTAGCTTTCATGAAGCAATTTACCCATCTTCCAACGGACGTGTGTAAAGGCAAAAAAGGTAGCGGACATCCTCTGCCGTGTCTCATTGAATTATTCATGGCGGAAAAGGCGCCGTGCTACCAATAATATCAGGCGTGCGTTCTCCTCGCCAGATACGTCTCTCGCTTTCCGCGAATAAACGAGTATTCGATATCGCGTCCCTCGATGCGCGTTGGGCGACGATTCAATTAATCCTAAACGCGTCGTAACCTGCCATCGTGCCTGCGAAAACGAGCGTGCGCTTCGCGCGAGCCGCGAAATCTGCCGCAGCTCCAGCGGCAAATGCGGTCCACCGCGAACCGCGACCCCTTCTCAGGGCGAAAAGTTCGCCAGGGCGAGGGAAGGGCGCGGCGAGTATGTAGAAAGGGCCGGCGCTGTCGGTGGTTTAATTAGATTTTTCGGTGCTTCCGTGTATCAATATCAGTTTAGACTTTGGCGATTAACGGCTGCGCCCTGTTCGCCGCGGAGCGGAGCTCGTTGCGGTCGGCCGTGGAAGCGGCGGTGCGGTCGGTTGATCGTGTAACTCTAATGCCATCTATCACGCCTTCATTCCCCATCCTCGGGCCTTCCTTCCGCGCGGGACCAAGTGTGGGGGTTTGGGGGAGGGACGGGATAAAAGCGAGGAAAAGTAGCGTCTCGAAGATGAATGGTCTCGGCATCGATGACGCCGAAGGCGCGCCCGCGCGCACCGGAGAGTATCGAAAAATTTGCCGGCAAAAAGGGAGCCAGGCGGTTGGCGAAAAATCGCTAATGGACCATTCATTTTTATTTGCCGCCGCTACGTGTTACTTCTTGCGTATCCGAGAGACGCGCCGCTATTCCCGACTTTATCTCGGGATAAAGAATTTATGCCCGCGAATGGAATTCCCGATTACCCCCCTTGATGCAGAACGACGGTGCGAGTGAGAAAACGTGTACGTAATCTCCAAGATGTACCGTTCCCGTTTCCGCTATTTCGGTCAGCATCGTCTGAGCGCCGTGGAATCATCTCGCCAAGTTATCCTCGTAATTCACAGAACGCTCAAGGGGACTCGACGCTCGGAGTGTATATTTGACATTTGACACGCGATACGTGCAATAATTCAGTTGACACGACTTTATTTATAGTTATCAGAATACGGACGGTCTCGCGTCAAGCGTGCCTCGCAATTCGCTCTTGTCTGCAAAGAAGCTCTTGTCCATTCCTTGTTAATTCAAGCGATCGACGTTTGCGTCTCCACGGCGACTCCTGTCGGAGAGAAGCAGCGCGACTTTGCGTCGCGAGTACGTCGCCGCGATGTCCGAGAGGCGCGACGTTTTGGCAGCGACCGTTTGGCCACGTCCCGCCGATATTTCCGCGACGTAAAACGGAGGATGCGGCTTACGCTTGCGGAATGGAACAACGCGGCGGAAAATGCCGCGGGATGATGCATGCGCCAACTGGCGCTGCGACACGGATGAGAAACCTCGTGTTCCACGAGGCGGTCTCGTCTCGGTCTCCTCTCGGCCTCGTGGCTCTCGTCGTCGTCCGACATCGCCGGAAGTGCCCGTCCCCTTCCCCGGTCTGCTTTCCCGGAATGCTGGAACTTTTCAACGCGACGCGTAGACCCGGCAAATTTACAAACGTGCCGATAGACTCATCGTCCCTCCTCTTCCTGCTCCTCTTCTTCCACCTCGAGCTGCTCCTTCGCGACTCGAGAAAGTTTCGTAATTTCCGCCGAAAAACGGCGCCCCCGCCCCCTGCATCCGTCCTAGAGAAACGCTCGTGTAAGATAATTTGATTCTCGCTGCGATTATCGACGAGACCGCCGTTCTACGTATGGCCGGTCGTTAAATGGACACTTTTAACGATCAACAAACGCGGGAACGGAATGAACATCGAGCGCGCGGTGCTACACCGTGCCGGATGATCGTCGGTGGAAAAAAAAAGGAGAGAGAAAAAAGGAAGGGAAAAAAAAAACGAATATCCGCGCATCGAACGCGAGAATTCAATGGCCGATAAAATCAGCTCTCAGCCGTTAGCTGCCGTTAGCCATTTGCGACAACCGGCTGGCACGGAGTAACGCACGCATGAGCACGCGTAACATTAAAGTACACGTACGCGTGTGCGTAGACGGGACCACGTTAATTGGTATGACTGAAAATCTCGCGGAATACGCCGCGACGCGTCATCGCTGCATCATCGCCCGCGCTTGAAATAATCGTTCGATTAACCGAACATCAAGTTACAACACGAGCTTCCCCCGTGAAATTTGGCAAGAAACGAATTGCAATGGATTCGCGGATTCTGCCAGTAGCGCGGATTATCGATAGCACGCGATTTCATTGCCTCGTCGACTCGTTCGAGAGCACGAGTGAACTTGAACAGGCTGTTACGTATGATCGTTGATTACGCATCCCCGCGGTTTACGCATCGGACAGTGTCGATTACTCGCGACGCGGAGCCGCTCTCCGGCGTAACGACGAGCGTCAGGGCCAAAGCGTTCCGAAATCGCGCTAATCGTCGAGGAGAAACCACGAATGATCACTATCGAGCGATCCCGTCGCCTCTGGCGCCTTTCTTCCTCGCAATCGACGCCTGCCGACTAAAACGTTAGTTTTCGCGCTCGCTGCGATCTCTGGACGTTTTCGACGCCTCGGCCGCTCCACTCACCACGGCGAAATCTCGCGCGCTTCTCAGGCACGCGGCCTGGGTTTTGTCTCCTCCCTCGATGCCACTTGGTCACGGCAACGCGATTGCAAGTACGAGTGAAATTCATTTCGGAAATTTGCCTCGCGCAGCCTGACGCGCGCCCTTCGTTAACGTCGAAACGCGGTATTGACCGCGGGATCATATCCACGCCGACGCTTTGACGGACTCGGACCTAACAGCGGCAGCCTAAGCGAGCCTCATCCGCTCCTCTCGCGCGTACATCAACGTCATTAAATAAATGGGTAATAGGGATAATTGCGACGTTACACGACAGCGGCCCGTATCTTCGCGCCATTACGGCCAAGCGCGATTAACGGGCGGAGATCCGCCGCGGAATAAATTTGGCGCTTCGTCCGAAGCGTGTTAACCGCGCCCGAGCGGTTCAGGGCGAACTGGGAATATCGGAGGGATACTTATTGGATATTAAATGGCCGTTCTATCCCTCTCCCTCTCTCTCTCTCTCTCTCTCTCTCTCTCTCTCTCTCTCTCTCTCTCTCTTTCTCTCTATACGCATGCCACATCACTCGGGCAGGCTGTCATAATGACAGCCCCCCGGAAACTCGAGGTAGCGCAGACGATCCGCGATCATCCAAGACGTAACCATGCAATTCCGTCGCTTTGGAATCCGCTGCGGAATGTAGCGAGTATCGATCTACTAGCTGCAGCTGAACTCTAATAAATGTGGAATAGGTCCCGTGCGAGAGACGAGCGGGGACAGAAACGCGCGCCGAGAGTGGGTCAACGTTTTTCGCGCCCGCTACCATTTTTCACGCACACAGCGGCGCGGCGAAACGAAGGTCTGACCTTCGCAAAAATGAAACGCGCCGCGAGAAAATATTTCAATAAATCCACGAGAAATCAGAACTAGCCGTGATACATGATGGTTATTAAAATGCCGTTCACCGTGCATTTTGTTTAATTGATTTTCAACCGAAACGAAAACACATTCCCGCGCGTGCGCGCGCGCGTGTTACACGCGAGAGGATGCGCGCTTGAAATATAAAAAGAACTCAAGATTCCCAGCCACGTTGGAGCTGTCACATTCCGCTGAATATTTCATCGACCATGAAACGCGATGCGCTATTGATTAATTATAATAACATTAATTAGCGCAATATAATTTCTGCATTATGCTTTCGCGTTAATTGAATCATCCCGTTCTATTTGTTACATAAAATTATCGTCACAATTGTTATCCGCTCTACGATACGCTTATGCGTCGGGCCTTCAACTGGACCGGACACGCGATATTTCGCATTCCTCACAGAGGCGACATCCTGACGGAAATGTTGACGGGATAACGATCAGGCAACTTCTGACACCTCTTCAGCTCCGGAATCGGTCGCTGGTCGGTGGCGTCCTCTTATCCTGCCGATTTCAGCCGATACGGAGCTCCTCGGGGCTCCTATCCTCCCCCTCCACCCCTGCCGTCCCTGCCTGTCGGCGATGGGAGAGGTCGGGTCTCCGAAGGGAAGAAAGAACACCCTTCGACCTACGCTCTAGGGCTCTCGGCGTCGCTATAAAAACATTCCACGCTCGGCATAAAAGATTCCCGGTGTCAAATAAAAAGCCGCGGTTGATCAATTCCCCGCCCCCTCCGGGGCTAACCTCGAACCTCCCAGCGAACCGAGGAACTTGTTCCCCACGCGATAGGAATTCCGTCTATGACGCGCCCTTTATACATCCGCGCGGGCGGCCCTCCGAGCGTATTCGATAGCGGGGACGGAATCAATTCCGAGTGCCACCTCGCTCTGCACCATCTGCATTTTTACGCGCGTGGATGGCTAACGCGCGGCGTTATCTCGTACTGACCGAGATAAGGATTCCTCAGCTTCGGTCGGACCGACGCGGTGCTCGGCTTCGCCGCAGGATTCTCGACACATCGCGCGCACCAGCGCGCTGATAGCACGAGTGACCGAGATTACTCGTAACGCTAGAGATTATTTATTACGCGCACGAATTATGGTTTTATGAGCGACAATGTCTCCAGGGCTTCCTTTCGAGACGCTTCGAGCCGACGTAAAATTTTGTCAGCGTCGTAATGGCGTAGCGACGAGGCGCTCGGACCTCGCGCAGAGCCTCGTTTTCGAAAATAGAGGACGCGCGTGGATCCACGTCGTTGTTCCATCCAACGGCACCGCTGCAAACCGCATTTCCCGTCTGCAAATATTAGAACGATATTTTCGCGCGGCGAGCGAGTTTCCACCGACTGCGCAGCGACTTGGCGCGCGCCCGCGCTCCATCAGCTAATTATTTATTACCTCGTAAAAGTAACGCTCTTTCGACCATCTGAATAAGTAACTGCCATTAAGCCCGAGCATGCGAACGATATATCTGTCGGCCGTGCGAGAGTGTTTCCGGCAAGAGTACGACTTTTACGAGCGCGTTGCAAGACGATGGTCCATAGTGCTTTCTTCCTCTGCTCGGCCGTTTGTTCCCTCGTCAGAATCAACGCCGAGGAGCGACCCCGAAACGGACGACCGTGTCGGACGAATAAACTGGCCGCGATTACCCGATAATTGCGCGCCGAACGCAACAACCTTCGATCAATGAACATTTGCATCGCAAAGTAATTCAGCGGGACGACTCCAGCTTCTATCTCTGTTTCTCCTTTTCGCGGCGTTAAACGGACCCAGGATGGCGCGCATTAGCGGGCGAATGCGTCGCTTACGAGCAGCGAAACGTTAACGATTATTCGCGGAATAAGGCAGGTAAACGGTTTCCGGTAATCACGATAGGGGAACGGACGATACTCTGGCTGATTAGCGGAGTCACGCATCTCCACGGCTACTCCAGCTACTTTTAATTCTTCCGCCACACGAGAGAACACGCTTCTCTCCTGCACGCACGTTACAGCGGAACTCTGCCCGCAGAAAAAGAGACGGACCGCGCGTGGACGCGGACTAGCGCGAGAGAATTCGACGTGTACGTGAAGAATATCGCGAATGTGAATAGCGAGAAATTCGACATGCATGCAGTCTCAGCTTCCCTGAGACGAGCGAGTGGTCACGAGAGACGGCGAGAAACGATCAAAGACGATCGAACGAAGAGTAAGGGACGCGGTACGCTAATGATACCGCGGTATGCTAACGGCAACAATAATCTCTCGCGATTAAATCTTTCTCGGTTTCAGTTGTGCGAGGGGACGCAGAGGGAGTCGCTCGATAACGGAGACCTCAGTCGCTCGCTTCCAATCCGGATTACATCGTGGACAGGGGTGTCCTAATTCTCGTGGAGTAGGACGGCGGTGGGTCATAACGGTTCGACGTGGATTCGAGCGAAGTGCAGGAGGTTAAATCGAAAGGGAGGATTATTGCGACGGTATTTCGGATATCGCCGGAGGCACGTAAACTCCCGAGGGCTCGCCCGTAGGAGAGACCCCACCGAGGAGGATCCCAGCGCTCTCGTTCGGGTTCTCCAGCGTGGCTGGATGTAATCGAGGCCCGCGGAAGCCAGTGAAATAGAGGCTGCGAAGTAGGGGGATGCTGGCGGTGGTGCAGCGCGCGAGAATCCGGGGGAGGGGGAAAGTGATTTCGGCCATAACAGCTGCTGCTGCTCCTCCTTGCAGCGCGACTGGCTGCACTGAATGCGGTGCCGAAGTTCCTTCTCTAGTCGCGAGCAGAGTTGGCCCGAGTGATCTGGAACGTCTAAGACGACGAGGTTAAGCAAATGTGTGCTCTCCGACTTGGCGGGCTCTAAGATTACCTCGAAAAGGTCGAGAGCCTATACGGAGGACGTTCTCGGTGGCTGCGCTGGCGGCAACTCCGACACAATTCCACGGCGCGGAATCGCTCCGCGTGTGTCGTCTCCGCGTTTTCCAGATTCCGCTACTTTTCAAGCCTCGGTCCTCCTTTGGAAATGGGAGGGGAGGGTAAGAGCGTTGATCTTGCTCCTGTCGCGAGCGAGCGACGCGATTGTCGGCGCGCGTCTGTTCTCGTGTCCGACGATTAGCGACGACGAGACGTCGCTACTTTTCAACAGCGACGGAATTCGCGTTCTCCCCAAAGACAGATGGACGGCTAAATCGGTGTTATTATGGCGAAAGCAGAGGAGAAATCCTACGCGAGAGGCGTTTGCTCCTTACCGTACACAAACACGTCTCCCTTGCTCTCTCAGTGAATTGCGACTCGCGCGAGGAACTTTTATTATCGCTCATGGACGGAACGTCTTGATCCATTAGGGCGGTTTCTGTAATTCAACGCGCGGCGTAATAACGTCGGGACGTTATGCGCGTAGCTTGCGTAGCTCGAGCTGCCGAAGCCGAGAAATGAGAATTCTCTCCCTCCCTCTGTCTCTCTCTCTCTCTCTCTCTCTCTCTCTCTCTCTCTCTCTCTTGCTTTTATCCCTCGTTTTACATACCAAGTTCTTCCGTTCGCACAGATGCGCACAGATGCGCTTGGCGGGAGTCACCGAACTCTCCCGCGGTTTGCTTTAATTGGGACAAATTAGTCGGTGTACGTGAGCGGTGATCGAACGAACTCGCGATCTCGCGGTCCGAACGCAAGTTTGCGTCAAGCCCCATCTCTTTGACGCCGGTGCTTTGCAGACTAAATGAAATCGATCGGCTGGACGGCTACTTGGGGCTGTCGCCGTTCGCTTGTAAATTTCACCTTTTAATCTCATTGCGCTTCGCTTTATCTCGCGGCGCTCGTTCCGCATAATTCACGGTGTTGGCGTTCTCGCGGACGAATATATTCGATACGTGTCGAAATTACGTTCCGCCTCCGTTTGGCGAGCCCCGGCGTTATGCGATATCGCGCAAATCACTTCAATAAACGTCCCGATAACATTGTTCCCACCACGAGATATCAAACGCGGACGAAATATCGGCTCCCGGTCGGATCAAAAGTTATCTGGAGCGAAGGAAAGGAGGAGAACAACGGGGATACGTGGCAGTGAATTTGTCGTCGCGCCGGCTATACCGTGTCTCTGCTGTGTCTCATAAAAAATGATCGATCGCGCGGCAACGCCACCATCTCGTCCGTCACGGACGATTGAGTCCGACTGGGTTGAGGTGGCGGATATTAAGAAGGCGTATCGATTTATATGAACGGTTCCCCTCCATTAAAAGGCCTAAATCCACGACATCACCTTGCTCTCCCTTTCCATCTCTCTCTCTCTCTCTCTCTCTCCTCCTGCTCTGACCTGCCGTCTTATCTTACATTGCCAACCATCGAACCGGAGGACGTCCATTCGCTCACGCGACCGAGAGACCATTGAAAGTTCCATTCTCCGATCCGAGATTAAGAAACTCGTCGCGAGAGACCGAAGGGGGCTCCGATGAGGGAGAGAAAGATCGAGCGCGAGTTTCGGATGCCTTCGATCATCCATCACCGGCGGCGGTAATTTGGTGTCAATTTTTCGCGATTAAGTGAAAGACAGGCGGTTCTGGCGGCACGAAGGGAGAGAGCCGGCTCGGGCTCGAGGGCGACTCGGGGTCGGAGGGCGGGGACGCGTCGCTGATATCGGTAAATGGGGAGAAACCGGGAGAAAGGTGTCCCCCGCGCGAAAGTTGTTCCGTTAAAACAGAACTCGCGTAATTTGCCTATCTGCCTTCAATCTCGCATTAGCGGAACGAATCGCGGCCCTCGTTTAATTTCGCCACTCTGGCGTGGCTCTCGAACGCGCATCGATATTAAATATCTTGCTCTCGTTTCAGCGTAACGGGACGATTGCCGCGGCGTGATCGATTAATTCGTACAATTTACGACGATCGTCGCCGCGAGAGCGGAGCGCGACTGACGACGTTAACGATTCTGACGAGAAAAAATATCGTTAGCTCGCCGATTGTTCTCCGATATTCCGGCGATATTATCGATCACGGCGCATCCGTCGACATCCACCTGCGTCCCGGTGGATGTGCGTGCAACACATGCTCGGTGCAGGATCCCGGTACCGGCTCCGAATGATTGCTACAATGCACCGGCATCGATAGATACAACGTCACGTACGTTTGCGCGGCCGCTAACTCGCGAATTGAACGAAGCAATCAGTATACCTCCATTATCTGCTTCGGTTTCGCCGCTGCCGCGTCCGTGGAATCCCGCGCATTCATCTTCGTTTTCGGGAATTTATGATGGTCAACCTCAGAAAGATATTCGGAGAGCTCATTTCGCTGCCGATCCCTTCCCCTCTTTCTTCCTTTCTTTCCTCTCTTTTTTTTTCTCTTTTTTTCTTCGTCATCGCATCGCGGAGACATCAGGAGGCATCAGCTGTCTAGCGAACAACGGAGGAATACCCCCTTCCTTCTCCAGAAAAGAGAGAGAGAGAAAGAGAGAGAGAGAGAGAGAGAGAGAGAGAGAGAGAGAGAGAGAGAGAGAGAGAAGGTTCCCAGACTGTGGATTCTCGCTGCGGTAAATTCGCGGCGAGGCGGAAAACGATCCGCGAAGAACGCAAAGCGCGAGATACGCAGTGTCTCCGCGGAAAACGTGAAAACACTTCCCTTCTCTCTTCCCCTCCTCCCACCGCTCTTGCACTGCGAACGATGTTCGGGCGCGTTTACGCGGCCAGCGAAAAACGCGGCGCGATTCCTCATCAGGCTGAGTCGCGCTTAATCGCGGCGGTCCGCCAATCTTATCAGCCGCTATTTGAGATGAAACGACTAATTCGCTAACGCTCGTTCATGTTCGGAGATCCGGCAGGACAGAGAGGACCGGCGAAGCGCGATTCGCGACATCAAAGTCGGAACAAAGTTCGGCACGCCATTAAATGTTCGCAGTTACGTCGGCGCCGCCGAATGCATTAATTCGGCGGTGCGCCGATTCCCGTATTCATATTGATGTCGCATTCGACGATAATTATTATCGGAATGCCTAATTGTTGTTTGTTCCCCTCGCCAGGCGCGCCCSCCSCCCCCSCCCCCGCCGCCGCCACCGCCTCGCGCGTCTACGGCATTAAACGGCGCTGCAACTCGCCGTTTAATGCAATTTCCGATGTCGCGTCAGCATGTAAGCGCGCGCGCGCAAGCCTGCCCGGCCGCGCGACCGCTCGGTCAAACGCACGCCGCCTAGGCTACGACTCTCCAGCGAATTCCGCTTTCGTGCGATAACCCCGCGCGCGCGCGCGCGCGCGCGTGTCGTGGGTCAGTGGTGCTCGGACGTTTCGCGCGACGTCCCTAAACTCCGGTCCATTTTTCAACGGCACGGTCGAAAACATCGCGACGATAAATCTCATCTGAGAGTTGGAAACAATTTATAAAGCTGTGTGTGTATGCGGACGCGGGCACGCTTCGACGCCCCGGTCTGAAAAAGTCCGCTGTTGCAGACGCGGACGCATCGATCCTTCGAGGGCATCGGTTTCGGTGCTCGGTGTCTGAAAAAAAAAAAAAAAAGAAAAAACGTGTAATAACGCGCGCGCGAATGACAGTGACAGAGTAGGGGGAGTACGACAGAATGAATAATAAATTTGCGGGCAGCCGCGCAAATTACGCGATAATCGCGAGTAATCGCGCACGCGCGCGTCGAAATCGGCGCGATGGACCTCCCGGCGTGGAAGGCGTTAAAAATCGTGTGCGTATCGTAGGGGCGGAGGGGGAGGGGGGCGGGAGGAAGAAGAAAAAAAAGGAAACAGAATCTCGGGCGTCATTCGCGGGCGGGATTACGGTGATAGAGTTGGAAAAAGCGGCGGAGCTCGCAGTTCCGATAATCAACAGCTTTACGCGCGATTTTGCTTCATAATCCGGCATTATAATCCGGATAGCGTTAAGCCGGTAGCGTTAAGCTATCGCCGCTTTTTTGAGACACAATGCACGTGACCTATGCCGCAAATTGTTACTGTAAATTGAAAATGGAGCCGCGTAATTAATGGCACGTGCTACATTGTTTCTAATGCCGGTAATACGCGGTTATATAATTACCAATTCAGGCTGAGAACAATATAATTGGGAGCGGTGAATCGTAAGTATACTCCGCGCGAGTGTATTGTATTTTGCCGAATCGTAATGTATTTTCGGCATGCACTGCGACGCTCCTATTTCATAATAATGAGCTTTCATTGCTCATTCGGGGCATTGCCCGCCCTGTAATTCTCCGTCAGGGAATGTTTATTTCGATGGCATATGCGGATATCTCGTTGCGAACGCCGCTGCTGTAAGAATAACGACGGGAATGTTAACGGCAAAATGATCAGGTTTACTGTAGTAAGTAAGAATGTAGGATACTGTAGTAAGTAAGGATCAAGCCCGTTCTTCGTAAACTGCCAGCACGGCGATCTCCTTTACAATTAAAACCGATTGATCAGAGAATCTTTAGGAATTTTTTACTCATTATACGTTTATTTCTTTCCGGAATGCCGGACGTATTCTGATTAAGCACGAAGCATCATTGCCCGCGATGGCATGCGCTGCGGTTTCAATTAAAATTCTGTCCAAAAACTGTCAAACGCAAAACCATTAGCGGCATCGTCTCGTGCAGTCACGATGAAGCCCATAAGAAACTCTGAATGTCCAATATGATGCTGCGTTAGTATCATCGATAATCTCTCCCGGAAGCGTACGCGCGTGTTGAAGAAATTACAACATCGCGCGAAAGGCGATCACCGAGGATGACATCGTCTAGAGTCACGAAATGGTGTTTAAAGGGGAGGTTGGCGGTTGAAGGGTTGCGGCGAGTTAAAGAGAGGGCTGGAAAATTACCAACAGAGACGAGCTGGCACTCTCCACGTCGTTGGAGAGAACAAGAGAAAAAAAGAAAGAGAAAGAGAGAGAGAGAGAGCGAAGCGAACGGGATGGGATGAGAAGAAGCGGAAGAGCGAGGGAGGAGGGAGGATGCAGTGTAAAGTCTGAGCCTCTGCGGTCTCTCGGCACATTTTTTCCCGTTTAAAGCAATTTTTCTGCTCGTTTCTAGCCGCCCCATTCCGCAACCTCTCTCTCTCTCTCTCTCTCTCTCTCTCTCTCTCTCTCTCTCTCTCTCTCTCTCTCTCTCTCTCTCTCTCTCTGTCTCTCTCTCTCTCTCTCTCTCTCTCGTCCCGGCGCGCGAATCCGCCCTTCGGCCACCCGATTCTTCCCGCGCGGGGATATCCCGGCCACGGTCTCGCGGCCTCGCGATAATTGTTTAAGATTTTCTTCCTTTCCGTTTCTCGGTCGCGAAACGCCGTTCATTTCCTCGAGCAAATCGATTAGTCACTTCTCGTCCCTCTCGTTTCGTCGCTTCTTTCGAACTTCTCTCCGTTCCCCTCATCCAGCAATGATAATTGCTCATGGATCGACCTCTCCCGCCTCCCCTCTCGCTTCGAGATGAGCTCTGTCGGATCTTCTACCTGGATCGGTAGAAACGTTTCGCGAGTGCGCTTCAGAATTCGTCGCTGGGAATTTATCGTCCGCGTTGCTCGGAATTCATAATTATTTGCTCGTACGCGAGACAAGGGAACGGCGAGCTTCTCGATTGCTTCTCGTTACGCTGCAACGCGCGTTCCGAAGGCCACTTCTCCCCTAAGCGAGAGACTTTCCCTTGCTTATCGATCGACGTAACGAACGACCGTGCGTCGCGCTTCGCGGATTCACGCTCCGATTTGGTGAACCGGCCGCGGCGAGAGTTCCACGAAGACGGAGACGGGATTTGATTTGTTTACGCGCGAGGATCATGATGCCCGGCGTCGTTTGTCTCTTTGGCGAAAGAGGAGCCCGCTGACGTTTAATTGAAAATACCATCCCGCCATCGGCGACATTCCTCGTCCGTCGCCCCGGACACGCCGCATCCGGTAAGGCCACGTTCTCAATGATCGATTAGAGTTCAGCATGTCGGGTGAAGGCTTCACGCCGGAGACATATCGCTCGCAATCCGGCAGCAGGCCCGATAAAGTGTTAACGAGCAGCGGATTTCCGGTCTGAACGTTCCACCGGAACCTCGTCGGAACGGGCAGACGATCAACGGCGGAGGCCCAAGGGCAGAGGCCAAGGGTCAAGGGGTAGCGCGGCGCGCGCGTTAGATCGTTTAACGTTAATGAATAAGTAAGGTTAATTTGCGAATGAGTTTCGCACCGTCGTGCCAGCGCAGCCCCGAGGGCATCCATTTCATTATCGAGAGCGGCGAGCGGCGATTTGCCACCTGATCTCACCCTCCCCGCCCGCGCTGATGCCACGGCTTTGGCAAAAAGCGCAGGATGAGCAGCTTCGCGACAAGCTCTTAGAACGAAGAGCCAACAGGCTCGAGATCGAGCCCTCGTCTCGCCTCGTGTTCGCTTTTAATCTCTCGCGGGATGACCTTAGCGCGACTCTGGCGACGAGAACTGGATGCATCGCGCATTCGATCGCCGGAACATCGCGGACTCAATAATCGCTCACAATGGCCGCGTAGGGAATGCCCGGAGCTTTTATCGCGCAAAGTTAGCGCGACTATTTCCTGCATCCGAACGCGCTCCTCAACGCCGTCCCTCGCGCCAACGGCATGCCAAGTTTTCGGCGTCTAACTTTCCTCTCGCGCGAAAGTTTAGGTCGGAACTTAATTCCGTGCGCGCAATACAGGCGTCGGCGCGGAAATACGTAGAAATTGGTCCCTCAAGCAGGACCGGCCGGGCTGTACGTATCGCGTAGCGTCGAGGGGAGACGGAGGACCGGGGAGAAATCTCGAGCGGCTAAAAGTGGGAATCCCGGCGAGCGTAGATCGATCGGCCGAGTAAGCGGATTGTTCGAGGCCGAAGTTGCGCGTGCGCGCGCGATCGCTCGAGCTAATTAAATTCTCTCGGTGGACGGAACAAGTTCCGCACCCACCGTGCGATCTTGCGTTCACTGAGTGACAAGCAGGGTGCAACAATACGCTGACAGTTTACGCGATAAGGCGCGATGCTTCGTCCGGCGCCGTGTCGCGCGAAAGGTCGCGCGAGAATTGACACGGACGCGCGTGCGGTTCGCTCGCGCGTTTCCAACATAAATCACTTCTGGCAATATCCATCCGCGGCCTTTCCCGCCGTCTATTCCTCGAGGTGAATGACTTTCGCGAACCTCCGTTCGAGAGGTTTCACCATGGCCATCGTCATTACAAATGCCTCCTTCCCCTCTCCGCGCATCCTCGTAATCTCCGTTCGCAATCGCGCGATTCTCAATTATTATCGATTCGCTGAAATTGCGGGATAAACGGTTTGCGGATTATTGACGAAAGGCTTCGACGAAAGGCGTCCTTTTGCGCGATTTACCACGCGGAAGGCCGTTCGGGTCTCTCGTAATCTTCAACTCGCCTTAATTGGGAAATGATTCGGACCTCGCTCGCGACCGTGCGAGCGGTCTTTCTCGCGCGCGTAGCCGGCGCTTGAAAGCGCGCGTTAAACTGTATGGAAAAATGGAAAGCACGCACGCGCGCACGCGCGCGCGCGAGGACAGCTCCATCGATGGCCGATAAAAGTCCCGCTCGTCCATCATCGTCATCCGCGCCGGATTTCACTCGGGCGGTCCGACTTTTTATCATTCGGGACTCGCGGTAAAAGTAAAAGCGTGTTTCGGCGGGCACGCTTTCCGAAACGTTTCGTCGTCGCTTAATGAACATTTCCGAAGATGCCTTCGTTATACCGTTCGTTTTACGTGTTCTCGTTTAAACCGCGCGAATTTACCGCTTACCATCAAAGTACGTGTAATCTCGACGATGGGACAAGACGAAGGGTGGCACGCGGCGGAGAGGGGAGAAAGAACGTGAAGTCCGTCCTGCAGACTCGCTGATGAGACCGAAAGTAGAACAGATCGATGCCGCGTCTCAACGAGGTACTTCAAAGCGCCATTTGCAGGCCAGATTGATTTGATTTAATTGAAGGGATAGCCCGAAACGAGAACCGAACGCGATCAGCCAGCCAGCCGAGGAAAATCGGCCGATCGATCGGCGACGCGCATCGACGTTGCTCTCGTGTAGCCGCTTTCCCTCTCCGACTTTCCCCATCGATGAATCAATGACTTGATCTGTGCGAAGGCGAGCGGAGATCGCGATTCGTTTCACGCTCGTTTAATCGGCACGCCGCGGCTGCGAGATTCGAAGGGCGCGTGCGCGCGCACTCCATTAAGACGGGCCGTTCTATCGAACCCTCCCGTGTAATATTAATGTCTCCCGCATAATTACATCAGCAGGCTGTCTCGCGGCAAATTGCCCGAGAGATACACCCGTTCCCGAGGGATACGCGAGATAGAATTCTTCGAGGAGCCCCTGCGATTAACGCAATCGCCTCTTCGCCTTGTCAGGCCGCTTTCGCGCTTTCTTTCCCGACGATTGTCGCCTTCCAGGATGCTTATCCTCTTCTCTCTCTCTCTCTCTCTCTCTCTCTCTCTCTCTCTCTCTCTCTCCCTCTCTCTTCAGCATCACCTCGATCCGCAACGTTAACACCGAAACACGTCGCCGATATCGCGTTCGATGTCGTGCGCGAACTCGAGCGAATATGCTGATAGCATTGGCGATAAATGTCCCGCTTAAAGCAGCTTTACTCTACTGGTTTTTATCGCACGCTGAAGCATGCAAACTGCCGTTGTAATCGTACAGATATGCGCGTCGATCGCGAAGTTGCAGTATTAGGTCCGTAATCTCCCGGGAGAGTTTCGCGTGCCGCGCGCAACGCGCTTAAATAAGATTCGATGCGAGTACACCCGATCTGATAACCCCGGGAGACTTTCAGGCATGTATCATGCGTGGTTTACCGTGCGTAGTCTGTGTTCGCATTGATAATTGATCCGTCCATGTACGAGCCCCTAGCTGTCGCTTCTCGTCTCCATGATGAGACAGCGTTAAAGAAGATTAATTAGAGTCTGCTGGAACGTGGAGCGAAATCGAGAAGGCTGATCAGATAAAACGGATAAATTCTCTCTCTCTCTCTCTCTCTCTCTCTCTCTCTCTCTCTCTCTCTCTCTCTCTCTCTCTGTGGTCGCGAAAAAAGTATTATACATTATTCAAATAAATTAATCAAATTTCATCAGACACGTTACCGCTCTCTTTCCATCTTTTTTCCGCTCAATTACGTATAAACGTATTAATTGAGCCAAAATATCCCGAGATATCTCTTTTAACGCACAAATTAAGGTTATCACATACCGAAGCTCTCATTTAAGGAGGAATCGAATTACGGAAATTAATATTACGCCTACTGTTTGTTAAAGCATCTTTACGTAAATTCTCAACGGTTATCGACAAATACGATAGTTGTAAGTTTAATTGGCGAGCGATGATCGGTATCAGGAAATATACGTTCGATCACAGTTTCAAAAACACGATTAATCCGGCAAGAGCTGTAATCTACTTCTTATCGATGTCTCAGGGATGCATCGAGTTTCTAAGCAGTTGCCGCGCAGTTGTCGAGTGTCATCGAATCAGCTGGAATTCTCCTCCCGATGTGGAATCGAATCATCATCCCGCCGAGCATCAATTTGATTCGCGAGTGAACGCCACGACAAGAAAGACCAAGATTCGGCGAGACGCGATGACACATCTCCGCTTCGATCACTCGCGCTTGAACGCTCCATGCGACGTCACGAAGAACGCATAACGTATGCGCAACGTGCATAGGAATGTCTTTTGACACGCGTTACGCGATTACGATCTCAACGAATGATGAGATGATTCGTTGCGGGCCGATCAGTCAGCGAACAATCTCCACCTGATTGCGGCGTTCACTCGCGTAAACGCGGAACGTATTAATCGACGTATTACTCGCCGCCAATAATCGCGCCAATTATCATTCATCGGTTATCGATAAAGATATCAAGCCAGTCAATTAGGACCGATAACGGAACGCTCGTCTTATTTTCGCGTCGTCCGCCGCGACGAGAGCTCGCCATGATAGAGAGCTACGCTTGGATAATTGAGGTCGACTTTGAACGATAAACAGCAGAGGTCGATGTTATCGAGCGGAACACGGAGATTTTCGGAAACCCGCTCGCGCGCATCGACAATTGCTCGGCATTATCGTTGCGGGCGTGTAGCGAGCAACAAAAGATCGCGTGTCAGCCAACGGTATCATTACGCACGATCGCGCTTTATGCCGACCATTTTCCTCCCTGTTTTGCTGCCCGTAATTCGATTTGGAGCCAGCAGCGATGCGAATGCGAGCTTTTGGATGATTTATCTAGCACTGATTCCTCCACTGAAAGAATTACACGCTGCAAAGTTGCACCATGTCGAGGATCAACGCTGCGCGGAATCTGCGTGGACCAATATCCGCTCGCGACAACGCGCTCGCGGTAACGGATAAACTTATCGCGTGGTTATCGCGACAGAAGAGAAAACGATTCGACGATACCGTAACAAGTGACGTCACTCTTAATAATTGATCCATCCTTTTCCCTTCCTTCAAGCTGAGAGCGTGCTCCTACGCTATCAATAATTGAATACGCAGACGCAGAGAAGGGAGACATGTAGCACCATGCATCTCCTCGCTTATCCGCTTAGAACCGCGTGCTATCGATATCAGTATTTTCTTTTTCATACCGACAAGTGGCTTACGCGTAAAGGACGTAAATCGAATCGCTAGGAATTATTCTCGCTAAATTATTCTGCCGAACATGCGACCGTGTCACCTCTCGGCCCTGTGGGGCGGATACAGAAAACAAAAAAGAGTCATCGAGAGACTCGAGAGAGATGGAACATTCCTCTTATTCTCGCGAGGTATCGTTTCTCACGGGCGGCAGATCCGCGTGAATTCTATTTCCGGCGCGCGGTTATAGCGACCAAAGCAGGTAACGATGCTGCCGCCTCGGCGGGATAGATTACTATCGTTACGCAGCAACGAGGATAGCCAGCGCGAAACACAGCCGGGGTGCGATGGAAGAGCGAGTGATTCGCAACAAAATTCCATCGAAGGGCCGCCAGTCCCGCTGCAGCCGACCGACAGGCGGCAGACGGCCGCGTGGCAGCAAACTGAATTCCTATCGCGCTTAATCAGCATTACTGTCGGTTAACTACTTATGACAGTACATCGTCGCTCTCCGCCTCCTCTAATTACGCGACGTACAACGCGCACGCTGTTTCGAGTTCGTCCGCCGTGCCGTTAGCAGCGGGCCTTGACGGGTTACACGAGCGAACGTGATTCATATCGCGCCCGACCGGATATGCTCGTGCTCTCCCGAATTCGCGCCTTTTTTTCGCTCGCGATCGTCGACGAGGAAGACGCGACGCGTCTGGACTTGAGGATCGCGTCGATCCTGAATCGATCGAGTCTCGATCGAGTGGAATTCATGGAATCGAATTCGATGTATTCGCGGTTCGCTTGATGATGTCGGGTAACAGTTACGGGTAACAGCGGTAACAGCGCGGGTTCTACACCTATCGAATAGTCATTCGATTCACCCGCGACGCGGGTCTTCGTAAGGAGATTCATGCGCGAGAGAAACGCCCAGCGAATATCTCGGTAAACTATCGGGGAACGAGCGGGTGTTACAGGAGCGCGGACCGCGTAATCAATGCGCGGAATAATTTAATCGCTTTAAAAGGCGGCGCATTACGCGCGAGGGGGCAGAGCCGAATGGTTTTTATTATTGTAAATAATCGCGCGCGGTAGGAAGCGAGCGCGGGGAACACAAGGGAGGAAACGGGTGGGCGAGCGGTGAAGTCGCCGCGCTGTCATCGCGAGATCAATTCGTCCAACGGAATTCCCTGGCGAGCGTTTATTTGACAATTCTTCGGTTCGATTTATCGTTTCGAAAACGTTTCGGTTTCATCATGCGCCGCGCCGACCCGGCCGAACGCGACTCGTCAATAACGCGTGGCGTCGGTTCGATTTTCATGACGGCTGATAGTCGGCATTTAGCATAACGCCGGGCATACGCGCCGTTTCATTTCACCGGCAAACAAAAGGGGAGCGGCGGGGCGGGAGAACGAAATCGAGAGAAGAGCGGAGAACGAGAGTGGAACTGGTCGCGTAATTAGACCCTTTAATTAAACTGCGAGGAAGGCGGAGCTGGAGAACAAGCAGAAGCCGGAAGCAGCGGCACCGGCGAGGCGCGCGGTCAGGAAGACGGGTAAGCGGAAGGAGATGGACAAAGAGAGGAGACGGTCGCTCGCGAGCGTTATGGATCGTGACGAGCGAGCGAGGCGGCTCGATCGCTGCTTTATTATGAGCGCGTAATAGAAGCTCCGATAACCGACTTCATTCCGTGGCGGCGACTCACGCAAGCGACTCTTCCCGTTTCGTCCTCTTCCTGCTCGCGTCTTCCTTCCTCGGCCACCCTCGGGCTCTCATTTATCCTCCCGTTACATCGAATGAGCAGCTACATAAACCGCGACGTAAATGTAGGCGCTTTGTCATCCCTCCTCGCCCTCCCTTACTCGCTGTCTTGCTCCGTCTTTTCCCGTTGTCGTCGTCGTCGTCGTYGTCGTCGTCGTCGTCGTCGTCGTCGTCGTCGTCGTCGTCGTCGTCGTCGAAACGTCGACTTCTCGGCGCGCCGCTGATTGAATTGCGAATCTTTGCTACGTTCGATCGAATAATGGGGGATAATCGCTCATTAGTCGCCCAAGAGAAAAAGTCGACGAGTTCGTTAACTCCGGAAATGGCTTAAATGCTCGTTTGGCGGGCGGCGCGAGATCGATCATGTCCTAAGTTGCGGAAAATGCTCGCCAGTCGCATCCGTCTTAATTTCCTCCTCGGTATTTATTATTAACGCGCCCTACACCAATCGCGCACGTGAACGAGCATTGTACACGCGGCTCGCCAACATCCGCTGCTACGTCAGCGTTCTGTTAAACGACAGAAATAATAAAGGGACACGGCGGAGCGCGGGATAACGTCGTTCGCTCTCTTCGCGCCAGGCCGACGATAAATTTATCGTTCACGCCGTACACGCGTCGGCTTGCTCGTGTCTATTTCGTTTTTGTTCCGCTTTGTTCCGCGCAGCGTACGTATAAAGGATGTCTCCGCGGAACGGCGGCGCGGCGCGGCCGTATCGCAGCTTCGAACATCGCGAATTTTTATCAACGAACAATGCCGCGCGGTATCCGCCCGGGAGAGCGCCGGTCAACGTCGAATCGTTTTAATCTCCCGTCTCTCGGCGGGAATCACGACGGGGACTATAATTTTCTAAGGAATCTCGCTCAGGGTTCTTAACTTGCCGCGGTAGCGCCGGGGTACGTCCGAAGCATGACAAATGTAAGGGAGATTTAAAAGCGCGGAAAGTTCCCCGGCACAAATTCTATCTTGCGCGAGCTCCTCTCTCCCCACTTCCTCCTTCTGCTCACTCTCTCTCTCTCTCTCTCTCTCTCTCTCTCT